>CAJQUW010014556.1:0-26489 GCA_907163375.1 Prostheceraeus crozeri | reverse complement strand
TCGGGCCTTGAGAGAGGTGAGCATGAAATAAGTAAGTAGTACTAGATTTCGTTGCACTGGTATATGGATAATTGAAATGAAATCTGGTCGATATGAAATAATAGCTTGAATTTGATGAAATCGACTTCGAGCAGTTCGAGAATATTGAAGCTGGTCAACTTGTAATGGTGTCTATTATTGCGGTAAATCAAGAGTGCCCAGATTCATCAAAATTAAAAAAGCATTTTTCCATTCTTTATTTAGATTATATTGCTGGTCGGCTTCCAGACGCATATTGATTTTAATCAATCTACTCATTCATTATTCTTTTACTCCTTTGTGAAATTTACTATTAAATGTACGATATACACAGTTATGACTTGCTTGATTTTAAAATCTTCCTACAGATATGTCCTAATTGTATACTTGCCAGCTGGAAAATCAAAAGTAGGCCTACTGATTCTGGTTATCTTACATTCAACTTTCCCTGTATTGAACCTCGCAGATATGGAATTTCTGCAATGAAATCTCTCATTAGTAGAACTGTAAAATGCGGAGAGGCCGGCCTATAAGACATAGAAAATTTTCTTCGAACCATTCATTAAAAATGCATGGAATTATAAAGCAACTACTATTATACTATGTCGTTGAATCAAAATCGCGGTCTAGGCGATCCTAGGCATCTTGGGAGATGTAGCAAAAGTAGACTACCCGTGTTCTATTTCATTTTCAACTGCCCAGGGCTCTTCTATAAGAATCATTTTTCAATTTGCTTTACAAAGCTCGTGCTAATCAGTGTCAATGACAATTCTGCTAGAACATTGGTTTTAGGCTCTAAAATTGCACAATGATAAAGATTCTTAACTATAATGCTTATTAGATTGAAGAGCTCTGCCGTTTCCATAAAATATGACCAGTGCGGGAACTTAATAGACACGTAAATATTTTAATTAACGGTAGCAAGGAAATATTCGGTCGCTGAAACTATCTAATTAAGCCTAATTTATATCTAGGTCCGTCGTCTCTCCGTTATTCGATGGAAGGATTGAATCTGAATTGGTGAAAAGAATATTCGAACCACGCTGTTATCGCACAACGTACAGTTGCAGTGCATACTTAGATGGGAGGAGCGGATCCAAAGGATTTAAGTTTGGGTTGAAAGGCCCCATTCTTACAGCTAGTTTTCGGTAAGATTAAGATGTCAAGACTAAAAAACAATCCCTGAATTAATGTCTGCTTTGCTGGCAATGTTAACCATGATTAGATGCACATCACTAGTGGTTATTTAGATTTCTGAAGTCTTCAGTTTATAATGTTTTTGTGATATTCCATCCCAGAATTTTAATTTTTCGTTTATCTAGTTCATTCAGTTTTCGTTATTGTATTACGGTTTTGTGTATTTTTAAATATTTATTATTGTTTGATAATTGAAAAAGACTGTGGAAGCATTATTGGTAAAATTACCGTCATTTATTTGATTAGCATTTAGCAATTTTAATTGTGCAAATAATGCTTCCTCAGTTACTTGCATAATACATGTATTTTCAATAAGTTTGTAGAACAGAGTAGAAATGAATTGTATATGTATAAATAGTAAACTAAGCATGATTATTGTACTGTTCTACGAAATTTATCAGCTTCTCAAAAGCAGTTTCACTCGGTCAAAAGAAATTAATATCAAATGAATTGAAGTAATTTTTCAGCCAAATTCATTGAAGCCATCTTTGCATATTTGCAAGAAATCCCTGTCACAAAAAGGTTTTGTTGCATCGGAATTGAGCCTCCCTTTCGAGGTGCTGTCCCGCAAGTATGTTTCTTTTGTCCCAGTAATGATGCCAGCTGGTCCAGTAATGGATGCAATCTCTCACATCTTAAGATACATAAATTCGTCTAGTCTAAACGTGGAATTTCTTTGAAAATGAGGGTCTTTTTTTCAAATATTCAATTGTTGTAGGGACTCCATTATCATGATGGTAGACCTAATAGAAAAAAGCAATTTGTATTTAGACGGGCGCTTTTTTCCACGAGGCAATGATTATGGTGGTCGATGACCATCTGAAAGCTATCATGCTCATGGGGTCACTCCAACAACTAAACGTGGAAAGTTGTAATCACATTGAAATTCTATCTATGTATACAGTGCTTTCATTCTTTACATATGCGGCAATAGTTTACCTGCATAAATTTACTCGGCCCCTGCGTAAAAAATGCAAGTTTGCCGCGTTTATACCATTGAGAGGCAGTTTTTGAGGTATATTGTACAATGCTTTAATCGCGTTGTTCTAATAACAAATAGGGACTGTAGGAGTGGTTGTGAGTATACAATAATGTATTTGTTTCTTCTATACCATTGGTTTTTCAAATTTGGCCATTTTTTATGAAAATTATCATATCTAGAAAAATTAATTAAGCTATATTTTTTTTTTTATCGGTTCTTTTTTATGGTAAGATGAAGTGATGAATCAACAGCATTAAACCGTTTTAAAAAAGTGTGGGTTTCCGGTTGCAGACCGAAAAGACAGTTAAAAATGTCATCAATGTACTTTATGTAAAAAAACACGACATTGCTTCCTATAATGTCTAATGAGAATTCAACTACAGGAGGTTCAATGGAGGTTCCATGCTCATTTCTTCTTTTTGCGGGTAGTTTTCATAGTGAAGCAGGTCCTATTATTATCTGCTTGGATAAACAAATACGTGAAAGGTTTTTGGGGGGGGGGGGACTCCCCCTCTAAAATCGTTTCATATTCGATATCCCGACAAAGGCAATTTTAAAGTAACTCATTTAAATTGAAAATTTTGTTTATGAAAATACGGTATTCATATAGCGCACAATACAAAAGTTTCAAGGTGCTCAATGTACGCTCTCCTTACTTACTTCCCCGTTTTTTTCGTCCTTGTCCACGCTGGAACGGGGGTCAGTTAGCGCAGTCCATACACAAAATTGTTCAACCATTCTACATGAAGTCATTTCTTCATTTCGCATATATTTTTATGACTATTGTAACAAATCACAACCACCTTCCTTGCATTGATTTTTCTTTCGTTTAAGTCCTGCATATATTGCATCATTGTTATTGATCGTTGTCACGGTCACTGATGATGGCAATCTTGTCACTGAAACATATACTGCGAATACATTATCTCCGATGAATTTTAATCAACTGGGATCATCATATCCACCGATGTTGTAAACTCCCCCCTTTTATCTTGAAATATAAAAACGACATCCATTTCAGTGACATAGCAGCTATGTGGGTGTAAAATGGTGCCATTTCCGTTATCAGATTCTGTGAAAGTGAAACAGCAGTTTCCAACGATAACTTCCAAGAATTTTGAGGAGATCTCCAGCAGGTATATGCGTGGTACAAGGGACCGCAAAGTGTGGGCGGCGACAACGAGAGTTTAGATGAAGGAGGCGGAGGCCCAAGCGCAGTTAAGTCACAGTGATTTATGTGACTCGGACTAAGTGGACTCGGACTATTGAGTGGTCTTCTCATGACTTTCACTTTCATAAGATGCGCTACAACTAACGCGCGCCAAGTAGCTTTTTTTTTTATAGTTTTCATTGATCACATCGCCTGATGAACCGTTGAATTTTCAAGTTTTATTTCAACTTATTTTTTAATGAAAATGTTCATTCATTGAGGCTATGAAGCTTTATGACAAATTTCATCGGAGATTAGTTCTTTATGCTTCCTGTTTAGATTGATATTCCGGGTATTAAAAAATCCCCCACTACCTCTGTACCCATGACTCAGGAAAATGAAGAAAATTCATCTTCATTAATCATTTTCTTTTTAGATTGAAATTAATGAATTTTTAAGTCTTTCTTTGCACAAAAATTAATAAATTATGTAAAAATGGGGGGGGGGGGGGGGGGGGGGGGGGTTTAAAATGGGAAAAAAAAAAAAAGTCAAGATATATTTCGCCGATCTGGACTTTGTCAATTGAAGTAGAAAGAAATCATATGAAAAAATTCAGGAAGTCAAATGCAAATCATTCGAAATGCTCTACAAAAATACAAACTGTCAATATCGAATATCTAACAAATATACACATATACCACAGCTCATTGATTGTCGTAGTTCTGTCAGTACACAAGAATCAATGAACTTTAGTATATGTAGTATATTTGGTAGATGTCGACATTGACATTTATGGTTTGTAATTTTGTACAGAGATTTCAAATGATTTAGCATTTGACTTCCAAAATTTATTACTTATGACTTTCTTTCTATCTCAATTGATGAGACCAATCGACGAAATATATTTTGTTCATAATTTTATTGATTTTGTGCGTAAGAATCGGAAAGGACATGAAGAATAATAATATTTCATTGGATTTCAACTATAAAGGAAAATGATATCAGAATCTTTCTTTACCAGATCAATAAAAATATGCCAAGAATTGCCTAATATTATAATTATTATCTGCCCTTTCAGATTGTTTCCAGGTTGCTTGATAATCATGATTCGTATCCAGATTAATTATCTTTCCCTGTAATTTCAGTTGAGACATAGTCGTGAATTCTGTACTATCATTACCGCGTAGCTGTTATTATTTTGAAATCTTAAACTGCAGTCTATCTGTAAAAAAGTCACATCAATTTCATTTTGTGACTTGTAATAAGTGGGAAATGTGTGACTTAAAACTGTTGCTAAGACATTGCTTAAATGGCATTGATAATATGCTCGAACTTAATTATCAATTTCATATCAAGTCTCTAGCTCATTCAAAATTCAACGGTTCATTCCGTATTTTTTTACTCCTACCACGCTTCAGTATTCTTTCCCAGACAGTAATTCTAAGAGTTGTTAAAATGAAATTTATTATATAGATGGCTTTTAGTAGATGACGCCACGTCGAGAGGAAATTGAACACTCTTCACAACATTTGTGCTATTGTAAATGGTTTTTTATTCAAGTCTAATCAATCCTTTTCTGTTAGACATCATACGATATAGTTAGATGCAGTCCTTAATGGAAATATTGAATAGCTCTCTTCTAACTACTTTATAACAAATAAAAATAATAACTGTAGTTGAGCAAGACTGTAGTAGCTAAACATTAAAATACTTACTAGTTGTCCGTCATATCCTATAGAAATGAATCGCTGAATTGGGGGGGTGCTGGGGTGGGTATGTGTGTGTTTTTTGGTATTTGGGATGAGTGTTAGTGGTTCGGTTCGGGGGTGGTGGTGCGTTGGGAGGCGGGGGGGGCGGGGGGGAGGGGGGTTGGTGTGCGGTGTGTTGGGGTTTTTGAGACTGGGGGGGAAGAGGGTGATTGTTTTTTGGGTATAGTTAGTTGGTTCTTAGTAGCATTTTGAAATTTTCTGTCTGCTAGAGGTTGGATTTTTCAGATGGAGGATTGCCTTTGAAGAGCTAATTGATCTTTTTCTGCAAAAGCCTCCGAGTTTCTCCGATGCAGTACTGATGGCAGTGTCAATTTATTTATGCTAATGCAAGAAAGGATGGCCAACTGCAGTCATGCTCATAGCTATTTAGCTATTTCTTTCATTTTTAAGTGATTATGTTGTTTGTTAGAAAACTAGGTCATCAGATATTTCTAATAAGGACTGTATATACACATAAATAATTTATTCTAGAATCTCTGTGTTTGATGTCTAAATAAAATTCAGCGTGTTCATTTTGACAAGTCTCATATCATATAATTCTGTATCAGATTTTAATACTTGTGTGACTACGCGATTGTTTCAGTCCCCTTTTTATGATGAGAACATGCACATTTGAACTTCAGAGTTGTATTTTATCTCACAAACAGCACAGCTATCCGCTACGTAAGTTTAACCAATTAAATCAGGAAGGGAGTTTTTGAATTGCAGTCAGCTTGATTATCCCATGAAGTGCGACACAGGTGCGTCAATCTTGCGATTTTCTTTTCTGCAGTACCGCATTAGTTCCATTCTCGATTATCCATCTTGGCCACAGCAACAATGCGTAACACTAGTTATGGCGATACATACAATAGCTACGCTATTGATGTACACATCCCCCGCCATATTTTGAGCCAGAGAAACGGGGATGTATCGCCATAACTAGTGTTACGGCATTGTTGCTGTGGCCCAGATAGATAATCGGGAATGGAAAAAATGCGGTATTGCAGAAAAGCAAATCGCAAGATTGACGCACCCGCGTCGGCACTTCATGGGTAGCACCTCATGTCGGCTCGGTGTGGAGCCGCTGCGTGCACGGTAAATGCATGCGCGCTGACGACGGGTATTTTGTGGCAACATTGGGCTATTTTTTGCTGGGCCAACGTCGTTTACACGCCGGTGCATGTGGGCTTACGTGGGATTAACTAGACTAAAACGGCCATTTCCTGATGGTGGCCGGCACCTGCTACCATTCGGGTAGCCCACGGGGCCATTGGGCAAAACGGTATCTTCTCATGTTGGGGCCGACTGGGCTGTGCTACTTGGGGGCCCACTAATCACTAGATGGGGCCCACTCATCGTCAGAGGGGCCCATTGATTACCCGAGGGGGCCCACTGATCACTAGAGGGGCCCACTAATCACTAGAGGGGCCCACTCATCGTCAGAGGGGTCCCACTGATCGTCAGAGGGGCCCATTGATTACCCGAGGGGGCCCACTGATCACTAGAGGGAACCCATTGATCACCCGAGGGGCCCACTGATCATTAGAGGGGCCCACTCATCGTCAGAGGGGCCCACTCATCGTCAGAGGGGTCCATTGATCGTCAGAGGGGCCTACTGATTATCAGTTCAGAGGGGCCCATTGATCACCCGAGGGGGCCGACTGATCACTAGAGGGAAACCACTGAACACTGGAGAGGCCCACTGATCGTCAGAAGGGGAAATATGGATAATATCAATTGTAATAACTTGTGATCAGAGGGGTCTTATATGCAAGGCATCATGAAGATGCTGTTTTGAGAAGGGATCATGCGTTGCTTCATGAAGATGTCATTCCATCTTAGGGGCCCACGTACCCTACCCCTACACTATCCATTTTCATTGCATTTTCTGGTGAATCTCAGAAATGACCCTGACGGCCGTAAAAAATCCGGAATTCCGGATAAATCCGGAAGATTCTCTTCCCTGCATAAAGTTGATGAGTTAGAAATATCATCCAAAAGACGTGATTCGATAGTCAGGAAAATTCGTTAACCTGGAAATATTCTCCGGAACCAAAGTGTCCGGATAAACGAGGCTTAATTGTATGAGCAATTAGCTGATGTCAGCTTTCAAGTTGGTTACATGAAAGAATTGTCATGCAAAAATTTGTTGTTATGTAATTTTGTGCCATAAACAATAAACACGATCTCAATATACAGAGGAGGAGTAAGGAAATGATCAGAAAAGTTGGTTGCATGAAATCAAGTACAAAAGAACAAAACCTTTTAAAAAAATTCTCAAACGATGATTGTTTAACTTGACGATGGGTGTAGTTATTCAATTGAATCCTCGCATTTCCTTATTGCGGTTGCAATTATAAACAACTTCACTAAGGTCAATCTCATCCTAAAAAGGTTGACGCAGAAAATTAACTCATTCTGTCAACGCAAACAGCTGGAAAATCTGAAAAAACATACCGTCTAGATAAAAAAATCAGACCGAGTCCTCCCATTTCTATGTTACTGAATGAAATGCAATCAAACTTGCTATGAAACCGGACTTAATCATAGCATGGGTTGCCACAAAAATCAGCTCAATCAACCCATACTTAGTGCTGAAGAAATTCAATAACAGACAAACCCGTGCACATGGTTGCATTTCATTCAGTAGCATAGAAAAGCGAGGAATCCTTCTGTCATTTTTTAAGTGAGAAACGCCGTTGAAGCAGGGTTGGCAGGTTTTTCCCAGTGGTGGTAAATACCAGTGGTAAAAACCGGTAAGTACCGTCCTGGGAAAAACTGTGAAAATGGGAAAAAGTGGTCAATATTGGGAAAAACTTAAGTAAGAAGGCAAACATGAATGAAGTATGCAGTGCATCAATTTCTCATCAATATGCAGTTCAGGCTTACCTCTTTTGGTCTCTTCTAACATTACTAATAAATAAATAAAAACATATAAATTTTGTGTAATTGGTAAAATTACAGGTGACTTGTCCTACTTTTGAAATAAAAAAAACAAAACGAAATTCAAAATTTATTAATTGATTTTTTGAGTTAAAGCCAATAAGCTCATATGCTATATTACTCTATACATGCAAATATCACATCTAGCTCGCAGCTTCACGTTCCCTCAAATTCTATTAGTCATTCGCAATTCAGGAGGAAAATGCAGATATGCAAGTAGTGTAACGATAAGCCAATTCTTTGAATTATGACGCTATATAGTGTACCTGAAATAACGATGGGTAGGCCTACTCAATTGACGATTTACTTAGAATGCTATTAATTGAAAATTCATAATCTTTGATTACAGTTAAACATAGGGCCAAATCTTAATCAATTAATACAATTTTCCATGCAAAAAGCAAAACGAAGTGAGTTACACAATCAATCTTTAATTACAGGACGAAACCTTGCCCATTACAAAACGATTTTCCATAGTCATATACTGTAAAACATAAGACGTAGGTTTTCACTACTTGAAAGAATGCATTCAAACACTAAATGCTAGTAATAAATTGAAAACTAGATAATCAAATATAGTCCTACTTGTTTACATGTGATTAACAATCCGCTATCAAAGATCCTCTCAAATACCGATTACATGACACCAATTTCGATGCTTTTTCCACACTCATTCTATTTCTGAGTTTTGTTTTGCACAAGCCCAATCCGGAGAAAAGTCGTTCAATTGACGCTGAACTGGCTGGCAGAAGCATCATTTTCAAAGCAAGATCACAGAAGTTTTCGGGTACCATTCTGGTCGACTTCAGGCATTTCCACCAGGAAATAGGATCCATGTTGCTTACACATTCATCTGAGAACAATGATTTGGGAAACGGCGAGTCTTGCGCATGTAATTTATATATAAGAGGTAAAGCCGTTGGTAGTAATTCCTTCAATTTGGATCTGCCCCTTTCTTGATCCTCGGCTGAAAGCTGACGGCCGTTGTAGCGTGGATGTAACATGTTCGCTAAAATATGCGTGGAATCAATGGCTTGGTCAAGCCTTTTCTTTACAAATACTTTGTTTGTTGCTAATTCATCACACTTATACAGGGAATTCCAAGTCTCACAAGCATCAGCAATATTGGCGTTGTCGCTTTGTAAGAAGTCCAACGAGCGGGAAATAGGGTATAACTTTTCGAACACACTTTTCACTTCCCGATTGAAGTCGTTATCATTTATTGTAGTCGCTATTCTACGATCGATCAAAGTTTCATTTTCAGCAACGATCATAAGTAGAAACGGTCTGTTTGTCATATACGTTTGTATACAGGATAATTGACTGTTCCATCTGGTACATCCGGTAGTTGAGGCTTGACGGCTCCTTGTGTCTTGTACTCTTCAAGCAAACTATTTGGGACATGATGGTTTCTGAAGAATTTATTGACATCTGTGATTCTATTCAACACATCAGTTGGCGAAACATCTTGACCGAGAAGGTTTGAGTAGATGTGATGAACAACCGTAGACGAACAATGAATTGTCTTTGGCTTGTATTTCGTCTCTCATTACCTGCATTTTCTTCTCATTGTCCGTAACAACGCCAATCACAGTGCAGCCGAATTTCGAGAGAGCCAGTGAAATAGCTTCTTCTGCCAAAGAAGCGCAGTAAGCCCCGGTCTTTCGCGTGACTCCAACTTCAATAGAAGACAAGAAAAACGATGACTTGCCGTCATGAACACAATGTGCAATCACTGGTAAATTGTGGATATCGCTCCAACCATCTTGTACGAGGGTTACATATTTCCCGTCCAGTTCACTCTTGATGTTTCCTGTGATGGTATCGTAAGTCTTATCCAGTAATGTCGAAGAGAGTGCTTTTCGTTTGGGCGGTTGATATTCTGGTCTCAACATTTCAGTGAGACGAACAAACTCGGGATGTTCCGCAACATTAAACGGAATACTACAAGCGTAAAAGAAGTTAGCCACCTGTTGGTCCAATTTTTCTTTCATATTCTCTGATGTACGTGTTGCAAAATCAGAAATGCTACTTTGAATTCTTCTCTTTTTGAAAACTTGACATTCCGAATCGTCGTGTATTTGAGCACTCGGTTTAGAGGGAAGAGATTCATTGTCATTACTCGTATCACCACTACGCGAAGGATGGTCGACGTCGGCGGTAGTAGAATTTTTACATTTCTGAAGATGTTTTCTGAGTCTGTCTGCCTTAGCGCTAACATCAGTTTGGCACGAACGGCATCTAGCACTTCGTATCCTCCCGTTTTCTTCGATGGTCTGAAAGTCTTTCCACACTGGGTCAGAAGGTCTTCCTCCAGTTCCAACAGACATAACCAAGTTCTATGTATAATTGACACGAACGCAGCACTGATATATTCAGCTTCTCCGAACAGTCTTCTTTACAACAGCAAAGGTACAGGCAGAATGAATATTTTGTTCATCTGTTCGATCACTATACTGTCGTCACTCGTCAACAGTTACCAATGGTGATAACGTGAAATCAGCGCTATTAATAGTCTCTGACAATCCCATAAAATCTTATCCTTCCATGCGTTAAGAGAGGATTGACAGCTGCACGCAGACATCAAATAGATGACGGACAACTCGAGCAGTTCCTAAGAATTGATTAAGGTCACGTTTGTAGAACTTACCATGCATATAAATCAGGCAGTTTTTCTCAATACGAAGTACGATCGATAAAACTATACATATAAAACCATACATATATGATCTCATCATACTTATCAATGAAAACTATGCTTAATGCGTTACTATTTATCTTCCTGACATCATACATATACACAACATTCCATAAACCTAACAATAATAGGCATTTTTTCTAATCAACCACGTTCTCCCAATAATGTACCACTTTTTCCCAGTTTACTACCAGTTTTTCCCGGTATTTACCACTTTTTCCCGGTTTTTACCACTTTTTCCCACCTGCCGTGGGTAAAACTAGTTTTTCCCACAAAATTGCCAACCCTGCGTTGAAGCTGTCAGAATGTCTTTTGCGTCCACCTATGTTTGGAAGAAGAGGATCTCAAGCCAAGTCAACAGCAGACTGCACTTCATTGGTCAACATGGAATATGAGGACCAAGCTACTTGACTACTTGAGCAAGTGCCTTTTAGACTCTTAAAGATTTTTACGCTTTCAGAGTGAGATAATCTTGTGCGATAGACCATATTGGTATGAGCTGGACCCTCGTGAAGTTTGTAGAAATGGGAAGAGAAATAAGGACTCGGATGAATCATAAACACTTGCTAAAACGGACAATTCTGGTAGCAGGAAGATGTAAGATATTCGATTATATCAATGACAAGTCTACAATAAGAGGATATCGCTTAAAAGTACGTGAAATGACATGTACAGTAGCACGCGAATGAAAGAGCGAGACGATGTATTTAGCAAATACTTATGAAACAGGTCGTCAGATTTCACTATCGAGATTGATTTGATGCGGGAAGGAGATGACAACATGACACCATAAGGATCGTGTGCTACCTTTTTAGTTAATGCTTGAAGGAAAGGGCAAGCCTATGCTCCAAAAGGTTCGGAAAGGTGTAAGATATAAATGATCGACTGTTCACCAGAGATGTTCGGTAACCATCAAACCTGGGGAAAACCGTCAGGAGAGAAGAAAATCGATTGTCGTGCATTCCATCGACGTAGCAGTCAAATGATAAGTCATGAAATATGCGAATGAAACTTTGAGCCGGGGAAAAAAATTTATGTTTAATTGAGTCTGACGAAAAACTCGGAAATCGAAATATAAGTGTAATCTGATGAGAATTTTTTTCAAGGAAGCCAGTTTAAGAAATCCTCAAAATCATTAGTATAATGCTTTATAAGGAATTCTGATTATAAAGTTTCCATTCTTCGCTCTTTCTTCATGCGAATCGTCCTCGATTCCTCCTTGTTATTTGAAATATGAGAAGCATTTAATGAGGAAACCGAAGTATTACAAGATGCAAAGTTGTTGAAATCATTGGGAATTGCCGAAGATTTTAATTGTGGTACTTAGGTCGATGAAGTTAGCAGCAACATCAGCAGGAATTTTTTGAAAGATGTTTGCACAGGAACAAAAATAATATTTAAAAAACCATATTATTACGACGAAAAATGTACCAGACGTCAGATTAGTCAAATTTGACAACCTTCACCTTAAAAATTGAAAAAATCAAAAAAGCTGCTACTATCTCCTTGCCATATGGAAAATGAAATTGTACAATAGTTTGAACCATGCCACACTAATCAACTAGTCAATGGAAGAAATCTACACAGGCCTTGGAGATCGCCAATCCCTCATCGAACCGGTTGGAGTAGGTGGCATTACACAAATGCCAATAAACGAAGACTTTCATTAAAAAATACCTCCTGCTCAGCAGAAACAAAGTTGCACGAACGAATAGTTGCTGGTGAATTTCATTATCATGCAATGACTTTTCAGATGTGAGGCATTTTTATGTGCGTATTATGCAAAAAGGCTGTGAGCATTTCACTCATAAAAATTCAACTTGCGGACTCCAGCTCAATTGATCAGTGAAAATAATCCCAAGAAGTATTAAACAGGAAACGCATTCAACCATCATCGGCATGGTTAAAAAGCAAAGAGGCTGGCGGGTGACCATCGAGCATCTAGAATTTTCAATAGGCCCTGTTTAATTTCGCACCACAGTGGCTACACCAACCAATTCAAGAGATTATCCCCTTCATCATCAATCAACTTTTGAATTTTATTTCTATGTAAAATTTCTATTGGGAAAATAGAAGTTAATTAATTGATTAATATAAATAATTAATAAAATATAGGGAAAATTGAAAAAAATTACATACAAATTATACATAAACTAATCATGCAAAATTGCCTGGTCGACTTTAACTGATTTACAAAATAACCTTTATATTTTGAAATAAACAATAATACCAAAATCAGGTAATAGAATAGAATAGAAGGCGTTTATTTTTTCATCAAAGCCTCAATAATGGTAATCGTGAGGTCAATACAGTAAATGTCATGAAACTATTACACACACGAATTTTACAAGCAAAAGCTCAAAAGTTCTATGCCATAGAATTGATTATCTATATACTAATATCTTAAAGGTAAGTGGAATGAAGTATGAATGCATAAAACGCTAAAAGCCTTTAATCACAAATTTGACTATTGACAGAATGAGGTACCATATGATGTGAAGGATGATCCGAATATTGTGTCATCGCTTTGAACATCCGAATACCGATTAGAACACGTCGATATTCAAGAGGAAGGAAACCATTGCATGGACATGCAGAAGATCCACAAATCACTTTGTGCGCCATGTGTTGTACTATTGTCATAATACTTGAATTTGATATACTGGTATTTATAAAAGTGGCGCAGAATATTCTAATATGCTTCGAATGCAGTTATTGTATATCTTTATAAGATCAACAGTGGGCAGGAAAGGCTTCAGCTGTCTCAAAATATGAATCCGAGATTATGCTTTCTTTGTAATTCCATGTACATGCTATATGCTGTCGGAAATTCAAAAGAATTGCGACAAGGATTCTTATAGACTCTTTCACAGGGATACCAGTAATGTGATGCATTCGAAGGTCAGTCGCAGCGCTCAATGTAAAAAATATCTGCTGACTTTTATCGGCTTTTATTACCATCTTGTTATCTTGAGCCCATTTCAAAATATCAGTATTCACACTAGTAATATCGTCTCTTCGTGCTTTGGGAGTCTTCGGCAGCTTCGGTCAGTTCGTCGATCAATTACTGCTCCCCTCACGTCACTCCTTGTGGTTGTCTTGGTTTTTTCAAAGCTGGAATATTGCATCTCCGTTCTTGCAAGCATTACAAATGAGCAGGCTTACCGACTCCTAAGTGTCATCATACCTCGGTCCGCTCATATTATGTACCTCTCCACTTCGAGATCTTAACTGGCTATCCGTGAGACCTCGCATCGATCTACGCATTGCCATCCTTGCATATAAATGTCTCAACAATTGTGCTCCACCACACCTGTGTCAACTGATGGTCCCAACATCATCAGTGTCCAACCTCCGACGTCTACGATCTGCTGCCAAGAACTCTGACTGTATTCCACGACTTCGTCTAAAGACAGTATCCAAGAAACATTTTTCTGCATCAGCCGCCCGAGTGTGGAATCGACTGCCCTTCTCAGTTACCTCCGCCGAGTCCCAACGTTCTTTTAAGAAAGCTGCGAAGAACTTCTTTATGACTGACACACCTTGAAGTATTATTTTATTTATTGTATTTTTTATCTAACTTATTGTAAAGTGGCCTTGAAACTCTCTGTGACAATGCTGCTGATAATAATAAATCGTGATCAAATCAAATCAAATCAAATGGGATCATGTGAGGCAACACTGCGAACCTTATCAAGGATAAAAGGTCATCTGCATATTTCACCACCAGAGCTTCTATGGTATTCGAAGTTGGCATGTCAGCACAAAAATATCCAAATACCACGGGACCAATACACGAACCTTGAGCTATCCCACTTTTGATGTGCAAATAATTTCCATGCTGGTCCTTCCACTTGACGCGTTGAAAACGAAATGAGATAATTTCCAACAAATTGGATGGTGAAATCACTGAATTTATCATTTTTCATCTCCTCAATAAGGCGGTTGTGAGACAGTTTGTCAAATCCCTTTTGCAAATCTAATGCAAGCATGTGACATCCGACAATTCCCTTTTCTTGTAGACACGAAGAAACAAAGCTCTCAATTTCAACAAGTGCACATACAGTTGAGTTTCTTTTTCTGCACATACAGCTGAGCCTCTTTTTCTGTAAGCAAATTGATTTTTTATCGAACCGATCAGTGAATTCAGTACCAATAATTTTAAGTAATAATAAGTAATTTTAAGTAATAGTACTACCGGAAGAAGGGATAGCCAATAGGGCGCATGTCAAGAGTCGGTGGAGTAGTTTTTGGGACACGCAATATGTCTGCACACTTTCGCATATGAGGAACATTCGCTGTGGTTATGCACATATTAAATAAGGATGTCTTAGGTATCGAAATAACTTCTGCAATCTTGGACCAAACGATAGACGGCATGGCATCAGAACCTGGAGAGGTTTTTAGATTAACATTCCATAGGGCCAACTCCATGGACTTGACATCAAATAGTAATGTTCTAGAAACAAAACTGAAAGAAATTGAGATGGGAGTCCGGAATCGAGATCTTGGCCACCTACATTGGCCCCCATATGCAGAAGCAAAGCTTTTGAATTTCCACTGAGAATTTTGAGATAATGGGCATAAGAATTGTGATATCGTCCGCACCAAACAAGCCGATGATGGAGAAAAATCACTGAGGCTAAGTACAAAAGATAGTCGGCCCAAACATTGAACCTTCTGGAACTCCCTGTGTGATGTATATTTTGTTTAGTGGAGAGTCACCGTTTGCCTTCAATTGACCCATTCTGCGCAGAAATAGTTTTCGATCCACTTTAAGACACCAATGGGAAAATTCTGAGAACATAGTTTCCCGATTGAACGAAAATGATCAACGAGGTCGAAAGCATACGATAACTCAAGGCTTAAAATTAACTCTAAAATTTGATGAATCGTCATAAAATTTGGCTGCAGCGTTGCAAATAGTCAGAAGGGCTGTAGTAGATGAAGCAGACCTCCTGTGGGAACCGTCATCCTTTGCAGGGTTAACCGTCATCCTTTACTCTTTGGTCTTAGTTTTATGACACCTTCCTTCCATGTTTAGCAATTATGTGCGCAAGGGTCATATAAATCTTCGTTAGAATCTCGTCAACACCACATACTTTATTCCTTGGATATTTTCTTGCCTTATTTTTGATGCGGAAGCCAGCTACAAGTATGTAATTGCCAAAAATGTTATAAATGACACACATCAGCTTTTTTCATAAATATTGATGTCTGCCTAAATACTTTATTATGGAATGCACATTAAGCCTATCATTTGTAAGATTCATATTCCACAACAACAAACTTCATTATTAGAAAATAATAGTTGTACTTTAGTGCTTGCATTGAACTATGTAGGCATTTTAAGACGTATAAAAAAAGCATTTCCGATTATTTACCTAAACATGGAAAAGCTGAAATGTGCTTCTGAACATTTTGCCACGTAGCACTGATTGCTTAAAACATCCCCTGCCCCCCACCGTCATCAAAATTATCTAGCAAAGGGCCCCTGTCATCAATTTTTGCCAAGGGGCAACTCTTGCAAATTTTCTACTAAGGGCGCTTCAAAACTAGCTTGTTGGCCAAGGTTACCTCGTGCTTTAAGCCAAGCTAGTTAGCTAACAGGGATTCTCTGTGAACATCCTTGATGGTCAAATGAGTCCGTCGAAGAATGACTGTCATGCCTGATATCTACAATTCGAGCTCTCTTTGTCTTATAGTCATTCAGACGCATTAAGTTCCATAGGACCCATAGTTACCATGTCTTTAATACAATCAAATTGATGAAATTAAATTTTTAGAAAACTACATTTAAATCATGCAATGGAAATGCCTTGATTACCCCTTTTTATCATTATTCGGAAGATTGAAGGGGTAAGAACTCAGTGTTTTAGTGTGACCAAGTGCTCCTATAATAGTGTAAGTGGCATCAAAAGCCTGTGCCACACACTCAAGTGTCTTATTGTTACGAGCACGCCATGTGGCAGTGGCACTACTTACCAGCTTCATTTGAGGTTCTATACAAATACAGCTGATTTCATATGATAATTAATGAGTAAATCGATGAACTGTCATTTCAACAAATGCGTAAAAATTGATTTACAATCTCTGTGGATTGACGAAGTAAGTAACTGTGTATCACGCTGTATCACGCAGATCAATAAATACTCGCAAATTCAAATTAACCGCATGTTCATGTCAAATTGATCGCTTCATCTTAACAATGTCTGTAGAACATGATGACCTATATATTGACAAATTGACGACTTGGATTGTTTAATTTTTTTCCTCAATATATGTCTATTGATTCATTAGTAGGCTCATGAGTATTCTTAGAAAATTTCACGATGTACGCGAATGTTGCTAGTGATCTTACATCTGACACAATGAATACTGAATCGCATGACTACTTGACTCCCATCCCATAGAGTAGGTATATTAGGTAGAGTGGCAACTCCGTATTTAATAAATCCCCAATGTGTACACACTTTCGAATTCATTAGATGCACTCGAGAGGATATATAGTTGGTAATTTGGTAATTGCTACCAAATGTGAGATATGCACATTTTTGCATTTTTGAAGAAATAGCCACGGAATTGAGTGATCATGATTGTAATCACAGATTAGGGATATATACCTACTCTATGTTTCAAAAAGTTTTCATTTTTGTTTTTTGAGACCATTTTTACGTTTACAACTTTACATACACTTTACAGTTTCAAGTCACTACTCTCAAATACGTTCAGCCAAAGACATTATCTTTGCGTTCAGCAAAGACAATCTTTGACGTTCAGAGCACCAGCTCTCAGCTGTTAACTGGAGGATCTTCAAGTAAATGCGCTAAGGATGTGTTCACAGCAAATCACAGAGATTTGTGTGATAGGTGTAGCGTGTGCGCTTAGCTCGATAGTTAGACTCGTCTTCAGCACATAGAAGATGCAAATATAGTCTGTATCACAAAAAACAAGCGGAAAATTGTATTCTACATCTATGCTCGTCTCGCAAATTATGGTCTTTACATACATGTACATCTATGCTCTTCATTTCTATTCATCTCCTTACAGTCAATAGATTTGAATGAATATTTTGAATTTGTGCAATGCGCTTATACTCTTTAAAGTTTCAGCCATCTACTTGAAATCTATGAATTTGAATAAATAATTTGAATTTGTACAATTCGATTACTCTTCATTTATTTTTGACTTATTATCAAAAGCTTATCAAATGGAGTGTACGCAAGGAAGATTGTATTTTTTGATTGAAAGTCTTCGTCGATGTAATATGAATGCCACACAAATCCATGGCATCATTGAAGAAGCTTGGCCTGACAATTGTTTGAGTGCTGTACGGATTCGCACTATTTGCCAAGAATTTCGGGATGGCAGTCGGAACACCTTTGAGCGTAAAACCAGGCAGTGGTGTGACGAAAGTAAAAAGCAAGAACTGAAAATGTTCCAAGCCGTTAACAACTAATCAATGAGGATAACTGCATGACACTTAGACACATAGCAAACGTCTTGCAGATATCCCATACTATGGTGGGGAGAATTTTAAAAGAAGATCTTGATAAACAGTGGTGTCTCACACGATGGATTCCTCACTCTTTGTCAGAGTACAACAAGGCTGTTCGTGTTGAGCGTTGCAAAGATCTACTGGAATCATTTTCAGCCAGGCAAACGAAGCTGAATTTGGTAACTGTTGATGAAAAGTTATTCTATCTTCGCAAATTGAAACCTAGAAATACAATTGGCAGTTGAATAAGTGCAGGTGGTGACGAGGAAAAAAGACAGACAGCTTTGAGATCCGCCACGGAGAAAAAACATCTTGTTATTATAGCTGTTTCACAGAAAGGCTTTCATTATTTTGAAATACTACCTGTCAATCAATCCATCAATGCAGACAGATACATCCAGTTTCTTGGCAATCTTGCAGATTTTTTAAAGCGACAACCGGATCCAATTTTACCAGAAAATATGCGTTTGCAACATGACAATGCGAGGCTCCATATACCGCCATTGCAACCACTCAGCACATTGCAATAAATAATATTCGACTCTTGAGGCAACCACCATATTCACCAGATACTAATCTGTGTGATCGCTACCTGTTTCCGCGTCTTGAAGCACTTCGCGACAGCTTTGATTCACAAGACAATATTAAACAATTCCTTGACGCGCAGCTGCCCTATTTTGCACCGCATAGAATGAAGCAGGCACTCCAAAATTCTATGTCTCACATGGAAAAAATCATTGAATGTGGAGGAGAATGTCCGAATCTTTGGTCTGAATCATCAATGTTATCTGTTTCTTTCGTTTGCATGAGGTCTCAGTTTGTTAGAGCATATTGCACTTTCTAAATCAAACCGCTCGTTTTTTGTGATACAGACTATATATTGCAGCAATGCAAGAAAAGATCTATTTATAAATTCTTAGATTCAGCTATCTGAATGCGCAAATTTTCCCCTATTCGTGGCTTCGCCAAATTTTGGAGATGATGACGCGTTGAAACGTCGTGCCTGCGTTCACCAATGGCTAGTGATGAAAATTTTCCGGAAAATTTTGAATCAGCAAAATGGAAAATTTTGGGAAATATTGGAAAATTTTGAAAGTTCTGATTTTTTGTGATAGGCCCTATGCTTTGAATGCTTCCACAGCCGCGGCAGCTACGCACCAATAGAATGGGTCTAAAACTGGTGATTTTGATCATGATTTTGAATAAAACGATTTTGAAAAATGAAAAGATTTGAATTTGTGTGATATAATTTTTACGTTTTCTATCATAGCCGAGGCATAGACACATCAATAGAATTGTTCCAAAACTTTTGATTTCATCATATCATTTCGATTAAAACAATCGTAGCAATACGAATCCCGTCCGCGGATTTTTTAGCACTCCTTTGCCACCAGTGGCTTGTGGCAATTTGTTGGCATTTTTAATATTATAACACAGACATCTTTTGGGACAACGTGAATTTTTTCCTTTACAATAGGGGTATAATTTCATGCATTGTGAAAGATCTGGAGCAAAAATAATGCACTTTATTTGGGAGTTTGTTTATGGCTTGAAAGCTAAGCTTTATTATGCAGCCTTGATTGCAATGGTACAAATTCTCCATGTGTTGATGAACATGTGAAACACAAGTACACAGTCCAAAACACACCATTATACATGAGCGACCATATATTGGAAGATACATGTATATAAAGACTGTAAACTCATGAGACATTTGGAAACTAAAGTTATCTGTGATGAGTAGAAGAATATCTATATGATAGCTTCTAACTTCTGGCGTATTGTCCGATATCTTCGTAGAGGACAAACTACATCTTCCATTTCTAGCTCAGATAGTTCCAAATCGACTTCAGATCTACTTAAATTAATTTCAGACTTTTCCAGATGAATTGGAGATTCTCCAGTTGAATCTAAGATCCTTTTAAAGTTGAGCTTCTGACAGATATCTGAAATTCATCGATTTAATGTCTGATATTCAGTTGGCCAGATCTGAAATAGACATGGAGGGTGCAGTTGGTTCCAAAAGTTAACATGCAGGGATGATAGAGAAGTTTTCGGTCTTTGAATATTACAGTCTTTTCAAGCGACTGCAACAAGTCTCAAAAACAAAGGCAAAAACGTCAGTCACCGAAAAAAAAATTTCAAAATTTTCCATTTGCATCACTAATAAATTGGGTCTAAAACTCTTGATTTCATCATTATTTCGATTAAAGCGATCGTAGCAATACGATTTCCGTCCGCGGAGTTTTGAACATTCCTTTGCCACCAGTGGGTTGTGCCTCATTTTTAATTATCACACAGACACCGTTTGGGACAACGTGAATCTTGATTTACAATCGGGGTATAACTTCATACAATGTGAAAGATCTGGAGCAAAAATAATAATGTACTTCATTTTGGAGTTTGACAATTGCTAGCTTGAAAGCAAAGCTTTATTATGCAGCGTTGATCATAGTGATGCAAATTCTCCATGTGTTGATGACCATGTGAAGTATAAGCACACAGTACACGCAGCATTCATGAGCGATCATATTGGAAGATATAAAGACTGTAAACTCGTGAGATATTTGGAAACTTAAGATATCTGTGATGAGTAAAAGAATATCTATGATAGCTTCTATCCTCTGGCGCATTGTCCGATATCTTCGTTGAGGAATGAGGATACACATCCTCCATTTCTAGTTCAGATGGTTCAGGTAGTTCCAAATCGATTTCAGATCTGCCCAAATGAATTTCAGATATGATCCAGATGAATTGTAGATCTCCCGTTAAATTAAATATCTTTTCCAAGTTGAGCTTGTGACAGCTCTGAAATTCAGCTACAGAAATCTGAAATCCATCTTATGTCTGAAATTCATTTGGAAAGATCTGACATAGACATGGAAAAGGTGCAGTTGGTTACAAAAGTTAACATACGGGGATGATAGAGAAGCTTTCGGACTTTGAATAACACAGAGTCTCTTCAAACGACTATAATAAGTCTCCGAAACAAAGGAAAAACGTCAATCACCGAAAAACAAATTTCAAAATTTTCCAATGGAAAATTTTCCATTTGCATCACTACCAATGGCTGAATGTCCGATCGGAAGGTTAGAAGCCGCTGAAAGGAGATAGCGATGAAGAATCCCTAATTTGATGAGTGATTCAGTCTGAGATATTCAATGATTGAAGGCATATTTGTGATATTATGTTTATGGTGGTGATTTCAACAGTGGTTGTCTTCTACCCGGCCAGTCGTCCGAGGGATTATGCAGAAAAACTCTAACCATCGTACACGATCAAGTTAATGGCGTTGAAATAAAAACTAAACCACTCTCAAGGGATGGAATATCAGGAGCACAAAAAAACTTTTTAGCAGCCCTAATTTTAAAACATAAAAGTGGTTGATTCAATTTGATTGACAGGCTATAATAAACACAGCTAGAGTCTTGCGTTGGCGAGAGCTTCCTCGAGAGTGAATGTTCTCTGTAGTGATCTCAGCTCCTTGACCAAGGCGATCAAACGTCATGTGAGAAATCAGCATCGCATTTTCATTGTAATTTGACGTTTAAAATCTTAGGAAAAAAGAGTCGCGTTGACAAACACGATCAGCTTAGGATTGCATGCTTATGAGACTGTTCAGGAAAAGAGGCTGTCAAATAGGAATCACAGTAAATCATAATTCACATGTAGTATAGTCAATATTGGGCAGTCTGGACTTCAGAGTAACTTTCATTTAACTATCAATTTCTATTTCTCACATGATTTCATTTAATTCTGTAGTCATGCATGTCAGCATTACTTGAATACGTTCATATGAGCCTACTTGTACCAGCATGAAAATTCACTGAAATTAAGACAGCGTCGAATTAATTATTTTATGCAGTTCATGCTGTCTGCTGCAGAAATACAGGAATCCAATATGGAGCGAAGGCCTATGGTCTCGGAGCACGCGACGCCACTGTATTTTACATGTTCTCAGTATCATGACAGCCTTGGAGATTTAATGTTTGTTAAATACCTACCAATTTGATGGGTTCCTATTAATTACTTTCATGCTCAACCTCAAGTGTATTTTCTTAAGCGAGATCATATCACAAGCGATTCCTGCCACTGGTATAGAGAAAAATCACATAATCAAAGACAATGATTTCAATTATCTTAGAAAGATGTAAATGGGTCCACATCACTATTCAGATTCAAGAAATGAAACATGAGTTCAGTGAATCATAAAATCATGCCGGTGAAAATTGAATTAAAAACTTGAAATTTCAGTCAAGAAAGCACGAATAATGTCGAGAATTTGACTTCCATTTTAATACAATTCATGAAATTCCCTTGATAATCAGCTTGATTTCCGCTTCGTTAGTATGATTATTAGCAAATAAATATACATTCCTTTTGATATCCAACTTGTTTCATACTACTTAAATAGGTAAATAGGAGCGTCACCTCGTAGTACATAAATTGACAAAATTTTGACTTTTTTAAAACTGCTCAAATAATTTTTTTCGACCAAGGGAACGTGATCTCTGCAAAAACTGAATCTTTTGATACAAAAATTTTCACTGTATACAGATACTCTTTTGAGTCGCCACTCTACCTACATATAGGCTATCCCTACTCTATGCTAGTAACGGTATGTTGTAGCATTGTGTTGTAATTATATATATTTGAAAGATTCACGATCAGCATCACAGACATCGGATATCCGATGTCCGTGGTTACATATTTACATAGTATACATTTTCCAGAATGGTCTTTGATCGCTAGAGTTTCTGTGGTGCAAAATGTTTGAAGATATCCAGTTCACTTGTCTCATTTTTTGTCGAACTTCTTATTATGGACCTAACCATTAAATAGGCCTAATATAAAATGCCACTTCAAAATTACAATTCAAAAAGTCATTTCAAATCGATTTTATATTTCAAATTTTCAATCTTTTTATTTTTTCACTTTAACTGTCCTCATCAATTCGTGAATGGCCACAGTTGCGTATGATGATTTGGGCAATGAAAAATTTATCACCACAGCTTTGTGACTTCCGGCTACAACAAAGAAATAATGAATATAATTGGCTTCTGATACAAATCCTAGCAACCCAATGAACTTACTTATGGAAGGTTTTGATACTGTTGGAGAACAAGTGAGAAGATCCCAATCGGAGGATATGACTGATTCCATGTGATCATCGTACATCCGAGTATAAAACGTTAGATCAGTAGGTCGAACGAACACCGCCCTGTAAGTACCAGCGGCGGAGAAATCCCTGGAAACAAAAATATAAAGATAAGCACATTACTGTCACAACACCATTAAGATCGTCCGCGTCGTCAGGTATAACGTGTTCATGACTATTAAGTTAAATTATTGGTTAACCTTTCAAGGCCTGGTCCTGTACTTCTAACACTACCGTAAATGACTTTGTCATTCTTTTCGTTGCCGCAGTGACAATTGCGTCATCTCATCATTGTCACATAGAAGCGTGTACATGTAGAGATTCGTGAAACTTGTTAGTTAAGTGGGTTGTTTCATGGCTCGTCACAGGCAAAAATAAATGCAGCCTATCCATAGAAGTCTATCGTGTTTTAAATTCGCTTTTTGCGCTGAAAATCCTGCTTTCAAAATCACATGTTTCTGATACATTTTCTTCAAGAAGGAGTAATTTCCAAGTAGTACGTGCATTTTCTTTGCTGATTCCGCCAACCAAGTAAGACAATAAAAAATACTTCCTTTAGTACCTGCAATGAAGATAAACATCTCAAAATGTTCATGATATTCATGATGAATCAAAAGCATGTGGATATGTCTTCTTGAAGGAATCTATTGACTAAAATTTGTAACAAAAACTATGTACAGGCCAGTGATGGCACCAGGTCAAGATCCGGATTTGGGATCCGGCTCATCTGAGTGTAAATATCCGGATCCGGTGCGATTTCCGCCCGGATCCAGCGAAGATCGTTGAAGATAAAATTTTGATGGTCATTAATGCTGCGGAAAATCCTATTTAACGATTGAAGTTATAAAAGTTTTTCTCGTTACTCACTTAAAGTTGGGAGTGCATGTGTGCAGCTAAGAATGCGAATATAAATATGAACAGAAATATTTTATCCAGGAATATCTGTAGCATGATATTGAATGACCATCTATTAAGGTTGCAGAAAAGATGAAGCAACTTTTTCATGCATTGTTCCAGGGATGCGGAGTCCTATCATTTTGATAGGACTCCGACTCCGGCTGGCATGTATATAAATATCAGTTTTTTGAAAAACAAACCGGTAACCTACATCATAGATCATTATAGGCTTAGCTGAACCTATTTTTGTGATCATTGCTGTATCAGTTATCAATCATCATCGATGAAAGTTTATCAAATGTCGCTTTAAGTTGGATGCACGCGACCTCGGCTTCCTCCATCTTTTTGAATGTGGGGCTTCACACGGGTTTTTTCTCCAGTCTCTACCAGGGCAGGAAAATCCCACATCTTTCTCCAAAAAAATATATGAGTACACTTTCGATTCTAATATGCGCTTTAGAGGAGAGATTCACATAACACGATTTAACGTGAGGAGGTAATGTTCCCAAAACAAACTAGAATATTTCATTTTTGTCTCTGATGTGACCTTTGGTGAGTAGGTGTGATCGAGGCTAGGAAGGCTTGTCTTCTCTACCAAATCACCGAGTGAAAAGACAATCCTTATTTTCACTATCACGGTTGATTTCCTCAACTATTACAAGCTTTGCATGCACTGCTGTTTCTGTACTTTTGTTTGACGGAGAAAGTTTACATCAAGACAGTGGCAGCTATGCACGAGGATAAATAATTTGTTTGTATTATATTTCGTGTCCGATTCCGACTCCGACTCCAACAAAAATGATAGGACTCCGGTACTCCGACTCCACATCCCTGCTTTGTTCATTCTAATTGTCATGCTACCGTTGTAAGCTTGTAACCACTGCACCCACTTTACCAATCCACAAACTAATGGATATGAAGGACATCCATGGATTTACAAAGCTAATAACATGAAGTAAGATCCATTGTGATTCTCTAGAATACCTTTAATTTTTTAATTGGTCCAACTACCTTACTACATACTTACAATGAACAATAGCTGTAATTATCAATAAGTTTATAACAGTGGGATGTACGCTTATTAGTTTAAAAGGCACAAATAAAAGCAAGTTTGATTTCTTTCCTTTCTTTTAATTAAATACATGTGCTTGTCACTATTGAAACTGGTCTGGATTAATCTATTTTTTTGGGGACTCAACAATCATGGTAAATTTATAACTTAATTAATACAGAAATCTCAGTTTTAGTTATCAAGTCTTTAAGAAAGAGTACACATATTATTCTATGCTCGGCCTCATATGTGCATTACCTTTATTTCCAAATACTATGTAAATCATTTTATGTACTTTGCAAACTCCCTGGTACAGGCCCGGGCCTTTCGCGTATTCACGCTTCCTCAGGGACAAAAAGCTAAAAACTGTCAACTAAAAAGTCAGTACAACGTCAGGAGGTTGCCTATGTCTTCGCTCGTGTCCTTTTATACAGGTGTGGTGTTGAGAAAGAAATTGATTCAGGTCTGCTTGGAGTTTTTATGTAGGTTTCAAGTATTTAATGAGCGAGCTTCGCCAATCGCGGTGTCCACTGGATTCTTGGCATTTATCAAGTTATCGCAGTCTTCATGAAGCTGCAGTGAGAAGCGATAGAGGGCCAACTCGACTACAGCACAAAGTCTGTGGTCAGTCCCAAAGCGCTGCTGTTTTTTTTGATATTAAAAGACGACAGCCATTCATAGAAGCGGAATTCAAAAGGGCGACTGGTCTGATCGACGTACTCATTTTGCCAAAAATTGCAGTGAAAACTTGCAAATAAGTATTTGTCAAACATGGTGTTAATTACCAGGTAGCCAGTTAAAGCATACAATTTTGGTGCTTTTTAATTTTAGGTTTACATTAGAGTTAGGGGTATCAACCAAAGTTAACAGGCAAGTTGTAATTCTTGATAAAGCGGTGCGTATTTTTCGGCTAGTGCTATCATTGACATACTTAACATTTTCAGGATAGTTTTTTTGTTTTCGTTTTTAGACTTAATTATTTGTTTGCGGTTTTTTTTTGCTTTTATTAAAACTAATGTTATCATGGAATCCGTTGTTTTGAAAATCGTTCTTTAACTTGTGCTCTTAATAGCATATAAATGAAGCTTGCGAGCTGTATCTTTTTTTGCAATATTTCTATCGTATTCTTTAAATTAGCTGTTTTTA
>CAJQUW010014555.1:0-27235 GCA_907163375.1 Prostheceraeus crozeri | reverse complement strand
AGGATTGAATTAAATAATAATGTGATGTATTGATTTTATGATGTGGAATGATATATTGATATGGGAATGTGAAGAATGTAAAATGTTTGGTCGGATGGATGACTTGTATGTTATGATGAAAATGAAAATGAGTGGGAATGGATGTGATAAGAGAATATGAGAAAGTATTCGGAGGATGATATATGTGATGATATGAATGAAAAAAATATGTCAATGAGATATGATGGTTAATGAATGAGAACGATTCGAATGATAGTGTAAATAATGATGTGAGATGTGATTGGAAAATATGAAATGTATGAGACGTAATAGAAATGTATGAATAATGATGAATGTGAGATGAATTTGGTAATTATATGATGGAATTGATGATAAGATTTGAATGGGATGGAAATTGATTGAAGATGATGAGCGATATAATGCCATTGGAGATTGTTATAGTATGAATAATGTGTAATGCGATGGTAGATGAATGAATGGTCTGATGAGATTATGTTGATGATGTGGTATGATTGATTTTGATGATTGATGTATGTATTAGAAAAATGATGATGGTGTCGATTATGGGGAAATGATTGTAAAGGAAGGTGTGATAATGATTGAAATGGATGGAAGATAATGTGGTTTGATGATTGATGGAAGATGAAGGATGATATGGTAAAAATGTATGATTCCGGAAGAGAATGATTGTAATGAAAATATCTTGATGATGTTAATGTGGTAGATGAAAACTGAATAATTGATTGTTTGATGGGAATGATATGAGTTGAGTTGAATGTAAATAATGATAGATGATATGGAGAAATAGATGGGATGATGATATGATGTTGATATGGGATTGATGGATAAAATGAATTTGATATGATTAAATGTGAATGTGGATAAAAAATTGATGATGATTGGATGGAATGGAGGTCATGGGGAGATAAATAATGAGAATTGGATAATGGATGGGTATATGATTCTTTTGTATGAAATTGATAGATAAGAAATGATATGTGTGGATGGAAATTATGGATATGAGTTTGGATGATATGATATGGTAATGATGTAAGAAAAATGATGATATGATTTGATTGATGATTCGGTGTGGATGAAAGAATGGAAGTGTGATGATATTTGAAATGAAAATCGATGATGATTCTATATGGGATGATGTGATGTGGAAATGAATAGAATGAGATGATTGATCGAGATTGTAAATGGTGGAAGAAATGATTGTTGATAAAGGATAAGATATGATGTAATGATGGTGAGAATGCTTCAGTATAAATTGAATAAGATAATTGATATAGTGATGATAAAAGGAAGAATGGAAATGGATGTGAATGCTGATGTATGATGATGGTGAAGATATGATAATGAATGGTTGAATGAAGCATGATGTATTTGGATGACTGAGGGATGAGTGAAATGAGAATAATGGATATATGTTGATGATTATGAATATGGAAATGGTGAGATTGATAGATGATAGTCGGATGTAATCATGAATGAAAAGATGTGATATGAAAATAATTGATGATGTCATGTTATGGAAATATGATAATATGATATAGGTAGATGATTGGAGGTTGTGTAGATGGATAATGTAAAATGGATGAATGGTTTGAGTGATTGAAGTAAAATGATGTAATATTGAAATGTGTTGATAAGAATGATAAGTGGGAAGGATTGTTAATAGTAATATGAGATGGGAAATGAGTTGAACAAATGATTAGAAAATATGGTATTGAGTTAAATGATGTGGGTATGAATGATTATAATATATGAAATGATTATTGGATTGTAATGTGGTATGCGAAATGTGAAAATGGAGGTTGGTGGAATATGGTGAATAGTGTTGATGAATAGTGAAAGATCGATGATGAGAAATGATGTTTCGTTTGATCGAGATGGATGATATGTGTAAGATGTAAGCTGACTGTATGATTATGATGATTAGATGGTTGTGATATGCGATGTGACATTATGATAGGTGGTTGTAAAATGGGATCGAAGGTGAAATGATTGAGTATGAGAAATGTATTATATTATGTAATAGTGATGATGGAATCGATGAAATGTGAAGGGAAAATTTGATTTAAGATCGATATATGAAGTGATTGTGATATTGTAATGAATAGGTTACTGTTAAGATATGTTGAAATGAATGAATCATTAATGATGAATGTTGTGAATGACGATGAAGTTGTGTATGGATTATTATGGTGTATAATACTGGAGAATTTATGTGAGATAGTTGATATGAATCAGTGAGACTGATATGATGAACTAATAAATGATATTGAATGATGTAAAGAAGTGATGAGATGATAAATTGTGAGTTATTGAATATTGTGGATGCTGATTGCATATGGGATATGGTAATGAGGATGATGAAATGGAAAAAAATGGAATGCAATTGAGAATTGGATTAAAAAATGTATTGATATGAGATTAGATGATGTGCTATTATTATAAACATGAAATGTCATGGATGAGGATATGTTGAAATGTAAATGATATAATGATGAAATATGGGAAATGATTAACATGTTCGAATGATGATATGAAGATGGTTGATAGAAGATATGTTGAATGGAAATTGATGTAGGAATGCTTTGGATATGCATGATGATGAAGTAAATGTGGTTATTGTTGTTTAGAATAATGAATTGATTAATGAGAATATGGTTGATTTTTATGAATGATGATTATCGTAAGATAATGATAAATGAATGGTTGAATGGATGTGAATGAAAGATTATGAAGGAATATGAAATGAAATATGATTAAAGAAGATGGATAGATGTAGATGATTATGATGTAGCTAGTGATTAGATGTGGATGATATGATTGATGGTGAATTTGGAATGAGGAAATATGGATTGGATAATGATGTGATGATTAAAAATTGGTGTATATGATTGTTGAGGAAGATAGAATAATTGATGATGAATGAAAAATGTGAGAGGTCTAATGATATGTATTGCTAATGGAGAAGAATGATGGAAACTGATGATAAATGTGTGGTGAGATGGATGTGATTGATGATTATGATATGATATGGTGATTAGGATATGATTAATGATATGAAATGAATTGTGATAATATATGATAGATGATGATGTGATATGATTGTATGAATTGATATGATATGATGATTTGATGAAAAGATTGTGATAATGAATTTAATATGAATGATAATGGTTGAATATGATATGATGATGATATGATGAAAATGATGAGAATATGTTATGATGTGATATTGATGATTTGAATGTGTGTGATTTGATGTGATATGATATGAATATGTTTATTGATTGAAAATTTATTGATATGAATGATATGTCGAAATTGATGATTGATGATGTCGAATGATGATTGATAAGAGTGTTGATTATAATGTTGTTTGATGATATTTAATGTTGATATGTAAATGATTGATTGATGTGGATGGATATGATGATGTGGTGATGATTGATATTGTTATGATTTAGATGTTTATTGATTAGGGATGTGATGATTAATGATGTTGTATTGTGATTGAGATGTATATTTGTGAATGATGAGATGTTGATATGTATGATAGATTGAAATAGTGTAATGATTGATTGATGAATGAGATTGATGATATTGTGATGAATGGATGAATGGGATGATATCATATTTGAATGATATATAGTGATATAATGATAATGATAAATGAATTGATTTTATGTATGATTGTGTTGATTGTTTGGATGATATGTTTTGATCGTGATATGAATTGATGATATGATTGTTGATGATGTATTGATTGGATTGGATTGTGATTGATGATATGAATGATGTGATATTGTGAGATTGAATGTTGATGATATGATATAATGAATTGTATGAATTTGGATATGTGATTGATATGATTGATTATTGATTAGATTTGATGATGTTATTGATTATTAATGAATGTGATAATATTGATGATAGATGATTGATTGAATGTTGATGAATGATTATGAATTGTATGATGAATGAAATGATGATGTATGAATGATTTGATAGATGAGATTGATATTGAAAAAATTGTGATGATGATGTGATGATTGATGATGATTGATATGATTGATGATTGATATGATAAATTTGTGATATTGATGATGTTGATGTGAATTGATTGATTGAATGATGATATGAATATGTATGATGTTGATGAATGATATGATATGATGATGATGATATTGGAATTGATATTGAATATGATGTGATGAATGTGAATGATGATGATGATTGTGATGTGATTATTGATTGTTTGATATGATGTAATGATGATGATTTGATGATATGTATTGTGATGAATTGATGATGTATGATTGTGATATGATGATGATATGTGTGATGTAATGTTATGATTGATGTATAGATGATTATGATGTTGATGAATGATGATGATTATGATGATTGAATGTGATGATATGATGATGTGATGTTGATGATGATGTGTGATATGTGAATGATGATTATGAATGTGATTGATGATATGATGATGATGATGATGATATGATAATGTGATGATTGATGATGATATGATATGATGAATGATGATGGATATGATTAGATATTGATGATTGATGTGATGATGTGAGATTGTGATGATGATAATGATTATGATGATGTATGATGTTAATGTGATGATTGATGATAATGATATGATGATATTGATGATTTGTGAGTGATATGATGTGTTATGATATGTGATGATGATATGATGATATGATGATTGGATGATATGATATGATGATTGATATGATATGATGATGATATGAGTGATTTGTGATGATGTGATTATGAATGTGATGGATGTTTGATTGATGATGATGTATGATATGAGATGATGAGGATGATGTGTGATATGATATGTGATGAGTTGATATGATGATAGTGTTGATGATGATGATATGATGTAGTGATATGAATGATGATGAAATTGATTATGATGTGATATGATAATGTGATAAAGTGATGATGGTATGATGATATGTAGTATTGATGAGATATGATTGTGATGATAATGAATGTGATTGATATTGATGATGAATGATGTTGATGAATTGAATGATGATGATTGATGATTGATGAATGTGAATAATGATATGATGTATTGATGTGAAATATTGATGATTATGATGAATATTGATTGTATTTGTGTTTATGATATGATTTTGATTGATTTGATGTGATATTGATTGATTGTTGATTTGAATGATTGATATTGTATATGATGATGTATTGTTGTTTGAATTTGGATATGATTGATGTTTGAATGATTATGATGAATGATTTAATGTTTGAATTGATTGTTAGATGATGATGATATATTTGATGTATTTGATAATTGATGTTGATTATGATGAATATTGTGATTATGATGATGTGATGAATATGATATGATATATGATGAATTTGATGATTATGTATGTTATGATTGATATGAATGAGTTTGAAATGTTGATGTTGAGATGATGAATGATTTTATGTTGATTGATTGTGAAGATTTGTTTGAATGATGTGATGATTGATATTGATGATGTATGATGATGATTTGATGTTGTGATGATGATTGATATAATGATATGATTGATGATGTATATTAATATGATTGATTTGATGATTGTATGATGTTTGATGATGTAATATGTGATATATATGATAAGTATGATGATTTATGAGATGATGATATATATTGATTATGATGTGATGATATATGTTGATATAGAATGATGATGATTATGTAATGATGAATATGATTGATAGAATATATGATTATGATGTGAATGAATATATGATTGATGATATTGATATGATGATATATAATGAAGATGATGATATGATTGATATGATAGGATGATGATATGATGATGATGATGATGAGAAATAAGAATCGATATATGATGATGTAGATAGACTGGAAAGATATGAGATCGTTCTGAATGATAAAAATGATGATAAGGAATGAATGAGATTGGATGAAATGATATGATGATATGATAAAATGAGAGATGGCATAGGATGAATATTGATAAAATGTAAATGATGATGAGTATGATGACGATATATCGAAAAGATATAAGATGATATGTGATGAATGAATTTATGATTGATGTATGATAGAGAAAAAAAAGTTATGATGATGATATGATATGAAAGATCGAGATGATTGATGATATGAGGAAGATAGAATATGATAGTATAGTTAGTGATAAAAATGATGATAGTATAAATGATGCTGATAAATGAATGGTTGATGAATGATATTGTTATATGTGTGATGAATTTGTGATGAAGAATTTGATATGATGGATATATGATGAGATAGAAATGATTGATATGTAAGATAGATGAAATATGATGATAGATGATAATGAATGGATGATGATAAATATAATGATGACTATGATATGACTATTGATATCTGATAATTGGATTGATATTGATAAATGATATATAATTAGATAGATATGAGATGATATGATCTAGAAATGAATGGAGATGATATGAATCAGATACCAGATATTCCTTTTTAGAGTAAAGAGTGTCCTTGTTTATAATGTATCGTCAACCAACTTAAATGACAACTGCAAAAAGATTTAATCGAGAGGGAATAAGTTCACACCGACTCCAAGACGAAAACATTAATGATTACAAACAGACACATTTGAACTTTGCAGAAAACTTAGGCTGCACGATCATTTCAAAATGAAACATGCAATTTAGAATCGTTGAAATTGAACTACAACAAATCCAATTATGCGCCACCTCAAGGCAATAATAGTGTTCTTGATAATGTCATAGAAGTAATAGAAACTGAAGTCAAGTCATTGCAAAACGGAAGCACTGAAGGTCTTCATTTAAAATTTAATTTAACAAAAGAAGAAAATGAGGCTTTGAAGTTCCTTAAAAAATAACGATAATTTGCATTCACAAAAAGCAGATAAGGGTGGAGCTATGGTTATCATGGACTACTCTTACTATCGTGATCGCATCAAGACATAGCATTTAAATGATACAAATATTTGCAAGAAAATTGAACATCATCATGTGATACAACATTTAACAAAATTCGAGGTTTTTGCAGAAAAGTCAAGTCTTGTTTCACTAAAAAAGAATTTGATTACCTCATGAAATTCAAACCATTAACACCATTTTTATACGGACTCCCCAAATTGCAAAGCAGACAAATTATTTTTTGAATATTGAACCTGACAGTTATCAAACTATTCACACTGATCCACCTGAAAATCTCAAGTTTCGTCCGATAATTTCAAGTCGATAAAGCAATCTTCTAGACGAAGTTTTGAAACCGATAGCATTTTCTCTACCAAGTTATTGTAAAGACACCTTCCATTTTATTGAAGGATTACCATCAAGATTTGATGCGGAATCAATATTTGTAAGCTTTTGATGTGATATCTTTATATACCAGCATCCCTCACACTTAAGGCCTAAAAGCAATTGAATTCTGGTTGGAGACCACACAAGACCTCATATCAACGAGATTCGAGAAGGAATTCATTTTGAAAGGCATTCAATTAATACTTGACAATAATTATTTTTCATTTGAGGAGAAATATTATTTGCAAATTTCGGGAACGGTTATGGGCACCAAGATTACGTACGTCACTTTAGTGATGGGCTACTTGGAAAATCACATGTATGACAGAATTCAGCATTATTATCCCAACACTTCAGATCAAATTATATCATCGTGGAAAAGGTATTTAGATGATTTTTGGGTCATTTGGGATCCACAGTATGGCAATTTCGATACATTATGTGAAATAATCCAGAATCTTGATCCTCCTATCAAATTCACTCATGAAAAGATCAAAAACTTTTTGAATTTTTTAGATGTAATAGTAAACAAAAACTCTGACAATTCGTTGAGCACCGACATATACAGAAAGCCAACAGACACATTAATGTATTTGCGTTTTAATTCAGCGCACCCGAAGCACATCCTTTGCAATATATCCTACAATTTAGCCAACAGGATAAGAAGAATAATATCGGAAAAAGCTAAAACGAAACCAAAGATGTGATGAACTAAAACACACGCTTAAAGGAACTAGATTATCCTGAACGATTAATCAACGACGCTATAGCAAAGGCTGAAACTGAGAAACGTCATGAAAATCAAAGTCAACAAAATGAAAATGAACGATTAATTCCTTTTGTGCATACCCATAACAAGAATAACCCGAAAATTTTCAATGATTTAATTCAACCAATATCCAATTATTTAAGATTGAACGACTCATTCAAGAACTGTACAATAAAAGCCTCATATAAGCAACCAAAATCATTAATTTCTTTGTTGAACAACAACAATCGGAAAACCATTAATGGAATAACTAAATGTGATAATAAACTATGCAAAACATGTGAAACCATGATAACAGGAAGAACGATTCATTTTACAAATGCTGGAAAAACGTTTGACATACGAAATAATTTCAATTGTAAATCATCAAATATTATCTATAAATTGGAATGTTCATGCGGACAGTATTACATCGGTCAAACCGGCGACACATTTAATCACAGAATGACATTGCACCGCCAACATATCGCCAATCAACATCATGCCGTGTTAAAAGTCAGTAAACACATAAGTGACTGTGGAGGAAAATTCAAGTCGCCTCCCCCCCCTTCTATCAACTACCGCCTACAACAACCAAGATTGAACGAGAACATAAAGATGCTATGTTCATCAACTTATTTCGGCCTTCTTTGAATAGTAATTGTTGAGTACTTTGATTTTAGGTATCTTAATGATTTTCATATATCTATCTTTATAATTGGTAAATGATTCTATGTAACATACTTATTTCATTCTATGCAGTGCCTTGAAAAGCGAGACAACTCGTGTAATCGATCGGCAGGATGATTAAACTCAGTTTGAGGTACCCTTCTAGTTTTTATTTTTCTATGAATATATATATATATATATAAGAGAAATAAAAAGACCAATTAACAAAATTAATTGTATTCCCCGACTAGTTTCTGCAGGGTGCTACCTGCTTCTCAAGGGGACTGGGAATGAAATAATAGAGGATACAAAATTATAACTGAATGCATATAAGTATACACAAAAACATAGAAATTATGCTTAACATGCATTGAGACGAGGCTCATATCTTTGAATGAAAGCAAATTCCATTCTTTCCCTGTCCGCTTTCTTGGATTTTGGTGACATTTTATAAAATGGTGTTACAATGAATTTGATTTCTTTATTTTTAGCACAATTAGTTATATGTTTGCTCACGGGAAGAATGGAGTATTTCGGGTCAAAAATATGCTGTCGGTGAAGTGTCATGCGGTGGCGTAGGGTGTCTCCGGTCTGTCCAATATAGTATTCATTACACCCCTTACAGACTAATTTGTATATCAGATTGCTTGATAAGCAAGACATATTTGATTTTATTTCGAAATTGATTATTGTATCTTTTACTTTAAAAACAGTATTTTTTCCTGTTGACAGAAGATCACAGCACTTGCACAAAGGTTCATTGCATTTGGTGACTCCGATGAAGCAACCCAAACCTCTGCTAACCATTTTGAATAGAAATAACCGATGCACAATCACCGGAGTCACCAAATGCAATGAACCTTTGTGCAAGTGCTGTGATCTTCTGTCAACAGGAAAAAATACTGTTTTTAAAGTAAAAGATACAATAATCAATTTCGAAATAAAATCAAATATGTCTTGCTTATCAAGCAATCTGATATACAAATTAGTCTGTAAGGGGTGTAATGAATACTATATTGGACAGACCGGAGACACCCTACGCCACCGCATGACACTTCACCGACAGCATATTTTTGACCCGAAATACTCCATTCTTCCCGTGAGCAAACATATAACTAATTGTGCTAAAAATAAAGAAATCAAATCCATTGTAACACCATTTTATAAAATGTCACCAAAATCCAAGAAAGCGGACAGGGAAAGAATGGAACAGATTCAGGAAGCTAAATACTCTTACCTACCTGTAAGCAAGCACATAAGAAACTGCGCAGATAGCATGGACATTAAATTTTCAATCACTCCATTCTATAAAATGCCTTTGGGATCTACTAGGGTAGATCGTGAACACAAGGAGGCCATCTTCATTAACATCTACGAACCACCCCTCAACGCCATACGAACTCTATGATTTTTCCTAAAAATCAAGATATTTTGTTTATGAAGTCAGATTTCTGTTATATTATTTTTGTAGCAATAAATTCAAATCACTTACCGCCTTGAGAAGCCAGACTACTGGCAGAAACATGTCGGCGTGAGTCTAAGATCAGTAGTTTTTTCAATTTTAATATATACAAGGTGTTTCAAAAGTAGGCTAACAGTAGAAATTGGCCTTGAAAAGCTATGTCTTAATGCTATAGATTAATAAGCTATGTCATAATAATCTTTTTCACGATGCCACAGATAGCTAATATGCCTTGTATTCGTAAGGGGCAAAAATTCAATACTCTTTGACATCGCGTAAATCATATTAAAATATCTCATGATCTCCAGTGTTTTCATGCCTACATATTTCACTACAACCCAATTTGAATCTATACCGATCATGAGAAGTCGAATAACTATCCAACATCTATCAAAAAAAATTATTAGGAAAACCATGTAAACAAGATAGTAGTTGTTTCAGTGTTACTGCGGAGAAGGAAGAACAGCTGACATTCGAATGTCCTCCGCGCCCCTCAGCCTGGTGCACGAAGACGCTGTCGTCAACACAAGACAGGGAGGCGAAGAAGGAAGAACAGCTGACATCCAAATGTCCTTCACCTTTGTTAATTCCAGCCTCCTCTTAGACCATCGTCAGAAGCTTCTGACGATGGCCTAGAGGAGGCTGAAATTAATAAAGGTATTAACATTAAAACAACTACCATTTTGTTTGCTTGGTTTCCTAACAAAAAAATGAACAAATGAATAACCAAGGCCTATTCAACATATCAAAAAATTAATCAACTTAAAGTTGCAAAAATTCACGAACGCAAATGCTCAAAATGTCCACCATGGACATCGGCACATTCTTGTAGTCTTTCGGCCACACTGTGGCACACAGTTCTGCATAAGTTCCTGTCATCACTGATCTCTTGACAGGCATCTGTGATGTAGGAGCGGAGTTGAGAAAGTGTGTGAGGTTTTCGTCCGTACACTTTCTCCTTTACAACGCCCCAAAAGAAAAAGTCCATCGGAGTTAGATCGGGAGAGCGAGGAGGCCAAAGGATGCTACCACATCTCCCGATCCACTTTCCTGGAAAAGTGTCATTCAGATAGCTTCTGACACTCACTGCAAAATGCGCTGGTGCACCATCCTGCTGAAAGTACAGCTCATTGAAGTTGTTCAATGACTGCATCTCAGGAATCGCAAAGGATTGGAGCATTTGAAGGTACACCTCAGCCGTCACAGTTCTTTCAAAAAATACTGGCCCAATCACACCGTTGCTTGACATACCGGCCCAGACGGTTAAGCCAGGCTGGTTCAGCTCATTTGTTGATACCATGTGCGGATTTTCAGGGAACCAGTAGACACAGTTATGTCTATTTACGTGACCTGATAGTTTGAAAACTGGCCTCGTCAGACCAAACTATCTTGTCAAGCAAATCTGGGTTCTCCCGAATTTCCGACAACATGAGCACAGCAAACTGCAAGCGTCGTTCAGCATCATCCGGTAGAAGGTGCTGCAACAGTCTGGGTCGGTATGGTTTCAACTCAACTTTCCTCATCAGTCTCCAAGTAGAGCTTAGAGAAATGTCCAACTCCAATGAGGCTCTTCTTGTTGACTTCTTCGGACATTGAACAAATGTTTGGGCCACTAGCTCCTCGTTTGATGTTATTGAAACTGATCGAGGGCGTCCTGACTTCGGTGCATTCTCTACCGAACCGGTCTTTTCAAATTTATCTCGAATGCGATAAATAGCAAATCTTGATGGAGGATTGCTGTGAAAGGCATCTCTCCATTCCATTCGCACCTTTTCAGCATTCTTGTTTTTTCCAAAAGGATTTCAAAATCCATTTTCTCTGATCATCTTTTAGATGACCTGACATGACAGAAGCAGCAAATTCAAAAAAGCTTCAAGCTTGTTTAATTCACTTCAAGTCAAACTAACAGTGTTTGATTCAAATCAAATTAATTGAACATATCCATGTACGTAATGTCAGATTGGTGCTATATCTTGTCCATGATAGATTTCAAAATTCCTTTGCCAATGGAATGCTACTGCATAGACTTCTAAATGATAGTAGCAATTACTTCGAAGTCTATGGCTCATGTTGGACTGATCATGGATATCCATCGACTGATTCAGGTGTAAATCGCCAATAGAACGGTCAACATAGATTTCCTAGGGCAAAATCAACTGTTAGCCTACTTTTGAAACACCTTGTATATATATATATATATATATATATATATATATATATATATATATATATATATATATATATATATATATACATATATATATATATATGTATATAATATATATATATAATTATAAGCTAAATTTCAAAATTGCAAAATGCATATTGTTCATAGTTGTTCACTAATTGATTATTTGTAAAATCTTTTAGACTTCCGTGTATTATAATCGCATTCGCTATAGTAAGTTTGATTCTAAAATGTCAATATCTACTACTTGTAACGCAGTAAAAAGTAACATGCAATTGTTTGCTACGATTAGAAGAAAATGAAGCATCTGGTAGATGCTATGCTGGTTTGGTAGCATACGATTTACAGTGTAAACAAATGAAAATGAATTTAATATAATGTTCTAAACGCTTTTCACTGTTATAGGCTATTTAGCTGCTTTTCTCTGTAATAAGATTTTCTAAAGGCTGTTATCATGGAATACCTTGTGTTTTTTCCAACGATCATTAATAGAACAAAAATTTGATATTTATAATTCAAAGTTATAAGCAGTCATAACCCTTATCAGTATATGTAGGTACATTTTGTAACTATTGATATTTCAAGGAAATACTGATATCTTAGTTTTGATCGCAGGTCTAAGGCATCATAGAATGATGTCTAATTATGGGTTTTGAATAATGTGTAAAAATATTGCCAACTCATCTGCTGCTTGAGTTAGTGGCCAAGTGCATAACCCCTCTGTCGTATACGTAGATACATTTTGTACCTATAGGGTAATTTGCAATATTCATGTCTATTCATTTCTGATTTAACTTCATAATCATGAGCTGAACTTGTCAGATCATTCCTTCAAGTTAAAAAGAGGATATCGGAATTTTCCCTCATACACGTACATCAACCAAATTTGGAAATATGTACATGTAATTGCTAGATTGAAGATGACAGATCAAATGCAAATATTCATTTACCATCTGCAATTTGTGCGAATGACTAACACTTAGACTGAAAGTACATTTTCTCAGCTTCTGAATTCCTTTACCAGTGTATGAACGGAGACGTGATTGAAGAAATCGAACAAAAGATATGAATATGGCCAATAGAAAAGCCACAGATCTTCGACGTATACTGCCAAATGTTCGAAACTTCATGACGAATTTTCTTTACGATGAAGTACGAGCATGCATTGGACTATTCTTAGAGCCGGACTTGATCGTGACAACATGACTGACTTGAATGAACTGTGTAATGCAACAGAAGGAAGGCCTATTTTCCAAGCAACAATGTCGTTAAATCGCTTTAAATTTTTTCTACGATGCGTACGTTTCGACAACTATCGCTCATCGCCACAACGCCTAGAAAGTGATAAACTTGCGCCTGTCAATGATGTTTGGAAACAATTTGGATGGGACGCACCTACATCCGATCCAAGCCGTCAAAATACGGTGTCAAGGTGCTTTGGCTTGCTGAAGCCTGCACAGGATTTGCTCTTAACGCTATCATCTGCACCGGTCGGGAGCGAAATGCCGCACCTCACCGCAATCTTGGTCATGATGTGGTCACTGAACTTGCCAGACCATATTATTCTACAGGAAGAGAAATTGTGACTGACAATTTTTTCACCTCCAACAGCCTCGCAGTGACTCTCCTTCAGCAAAATATCAGTGGCGGCGCTAGGGGGGGCGGGGGGCGGTCCGCCCCGGGCACCGAGATTCAATGGGCACGGTCAGAGGCTCGCTCGGGGAAATCTAAATCTTGAAAAATGTTGATATGATTTTCGAATCAAATATTTCATTTAAAATTCAATCTGAGAACTCAGATTTGCATTTACCTACATCTACATTTATCATTTAACGCTGTTTAATTCTGTCTATTTCATAAATTAGCGTTGATTTATCGGTGTGGTTGGTGTGTGCGTTGCATGTAATTACATGTATTTGAGACACGTGCTACGTGGGTGGTCAACTGAAAAATGATTAACTTGTTATCTCTTCTTCCTGTCCATGTCTATCGTCGCACGAGATCGGAAATGAATTATAAGAACAGCTGAAAATTTAAACTCTGACACTGACAATACTATACCAGCATCAGAAAGCAGTCATAAAAGTAGGTAATGATCTCACTGGAGAAGTCCCTATTCTGCGTGGAGTACGTCAAGGATGCATCATATCACCAATCCTCTTTAATGTGTATATACAATTCTTAGCTAACGAAGTAAATTCAAAAGTGGCAAATCACGGAGTCAATTTGTGTGGAAAAAGAACAACAGCGATTAGATATGCAGACGACCAGGCCATGTTATCTTCGAGCCTCAGAGGACTTCAAATCAAAATGAACAGCTTAAATGACACTGCAGAAAAGTACGGCATGAAGATCAACACTAAGAAAACTAAAGGTATGATATTTTCGAAAACAAATTCGCCTTCTCCTTTCACATTGCGAGTGGGAAATGAAAGTTCTGGAAAAAGTCGACAATTTCAAGTATTTAGGCTCAATTCTAACAAGTGACGGACGATGTACGAAAGAAATAAGGTCAAGAATCTCTCAAGCGAAAACCAGTCCTATTTCAAGAAAGTACAAGAAGTGACCACGACATCCAACAGCATTGAATTCAAGAAGCGTATGGTAAAGACCTACTGTTGGAGCACCCTTCTTTACGGTTGCGAGAGCTGGACACTCAGACATCGTGACGTCAAATACCTGGAGGCAGCAGAGATGTGGTTTTGGAGAAGAATTATGAACATCAAGTGGACTGACAGAGTAACAAATGATGAAATTTTGATGAAAGCAAATGAAAAACGATGCCTACTGAACACCATCACGAGTCGAAAAGGCAACTATGTGGGTCACCAACTCCGACACGATGGCATTATCACCAAAATCCTTGAAACGAAGATCAACGGGAAGAGAACAAGAGGAAGAAAACGAGCGAGGTGGCTGGACGATCTCAAGTGGAAAGCCGGGGTAAATTCATATGGAGAATTGAAACGTCTGAGTGAAGATCGAGAAAAATGGAAGAAGTTTGTGACGAACATTTAAGCAATGACTTTGCAGTTATCTTTGACTTTGTTTCTTTCTTTCCTATTGTTGTATTGTGTGTGACCTACCACATGGTAGACTATATATATATATATACTGACAATATATTCTTGAGTATTCATACGACCGCATGCCATGATTAGAACATCAATTGTTTTTGTGCATTCATTTGATTTAACCAATTGTCAATGGATCATTCATCAACGTTTTAACGTTTTAATATGAGCCTTCTTCTGATAAACTTGGCCACTTGATACAATTGGGACTGGAATTCAGATAACACTTATCCACAATGTAGTATCTTGACTTGACCGTCGATGTAACATAAGTTTTGCAGCTGCTTCTTCTATCAACTAAGCATTCTCTATGAGCTTGGCCAAGTGGATAGAGAGTGGATGTGTGCAATTGATGGATCTATACCCGCGCGAGCATCGACAGGGAGATGAGAGCATCATGAGAAGATTCGAAAACGGATACTGTTACCCTATTCGTCTTCGAAAATTTACCGACATTACAAAAAACAACACTACACCAGAATCATCAGAAGTCGTCTTGTTCATCGAAAAACGCTGACGAACATCAAATCGTTTTACCAATATAACTTTTTCCTTCTGTTTGAAACGGTAAATCCAGTGAAAAAAAACAGATTATGGAGCCATACAAACACCCTAGTGGAGCGGCTGGAAGGAAGCGCAAGAGGCAGAGAGAAGAAGAAATACGAAAAATGGCAGGATCCATGTTGAAATTCGTAAAGACCACTGCATCTCCAGGTCCTGTCCAGTCACAGTCGTCCGCTCCGGGTCCTGTCGAGTCACAGCCGTCCGCTCCAGGTCCTGTCGAGTCACAGCCGTCTGCTCCGGGTCCTGTCGAGTCACAGCCGTCCGCTCCGGGTCCTCTCCATTCACAACCGTCTGCTCCGGGTCCTGTCGAGTCACAGCCGACAGTATAGTATAGTAGATATAGTAGATTGTAAATATAGTAGATACACGTTCCCCTAAGAAGGGAAAGAATCGGTGTATAAATCTTCATAATTTTATTAGAATTGGCTGGGAATGGGGTTCATTGGGGAGGGGGGCACTGATAAATGACCCGCCCCGGGCACGAAACGTCCTCGCGCCGCCACTGCAAAATATTACCTTGTTGGGAACTATCCGGTCTCATCGACGTGAAATTCCTGAGCAGCTTGAATCCAAAAGACGAGAGGTGGGTTCAAACATATTCGCTCACGATCATGTAAATAAAATCGTTTTGGTGTCCCACATTCCGAAGAAGAACAAAAATATCATGCCATTGAAGTTCTAGCCATTGCGGAAATTTTGGCCATTGCTGGTGAAAAGAGCAACAAACTTGCCATGATCCTCGATTACAATCGAGGAAAAGCTGGCGTTGATCAACTTGATCAAAATATTGAGGAATTCACTTGTAGACGTAAGAGTGTCAGATGGCTTATGATTATATTTTATAACATGCTCGATGCTGCGGCGTACAACGACTTCGTACTGATGAAGACAGATCATCTAACATTGACCAGAAGACAATTTCTGAAAACCTTATCTTTCCAATTAGTGGAAGATAACGGTCGACAACGTCATGTAAAAAATTTGAAGCTACCGAAATCGATAATCGACGCTGGGTTGTTGCTCGGTTTTCGCGAACTAAACACTGAATTTAGTAGTCGCGGAGAAAACACGGTTTTGCACTGCAATATTTGCTACAAGAGCAGCAGAACACAGTGTGGACATTTGTTTCAAAGCTGTTTGTCCACAACACCGCATGATACAGAAAGTATGCAAGTGCTTGTCTTGCTCGTGAGTTCGTTTTTTTTTCACTTTTCTTTATGTGCACGATGCACCGGTAGACACTTAGTTATTGTTATATTGTTACAGAATCCATGCTATTTTCATAATGAAATTGTTATGTTTGATGCATAAATTGAATGGTTTTGATAAATTAATCCAATCAGTTCCATTTTCTTGGTTGAAATGGTTATTGATTATAGAAAAAAAGTAAAGTATTAATAAGCATTCAATAGTTCTTGGTTGAAAAATTACTGATTTATAATTTGATATTTCAAAAACACGTTGTATCTATGTTAAGCTTTAGTTTGTGATATCTATGTTAAATTCTAGTATACAATATCTATTACAATAGGTAGTCAGTGAAGACATAAATTCTATATCTGATATTTAGATAGATTTATTACGCAGTAATATAGGTTAGAACAACTTCATTATCTATAGGTACAAATTGTAGCTACGTATACGGTTGAAGCAGTCGGTTTTACTCATACGGATAAGGGTTAATGGATAACTGAAATGACATTGTTGACCTTTTCGTAACAGAGGCGCATATATGCAAATGCCACAAAGGTTTGTGGAGATTAATGAAGATATTAGAGGAAAATGTCGGCGAGAGATAATACGACAAATGTGTTAATTTAATCAGCGCTCATTCATCAAATAACTCTAATCATCAATCATTGAAGAATTATCCTGATGGAATAGTGATGAAATATCAGGGTCAAATTGAATGCCAAAAATGATAATTGCAGATTTGATTGATATTCAATTGACATTTACATAATTTTGAATGGATTAGAAGCCGCCTAATCTCTCGAATGGGAATGTGTGAAATTCATGTTGTCATTCGCACCGTTTGCATTAAACCCAATCTGACCGGGGATTCCGATTCCTCCGTCATATTTGGATCTCCTGTGGCACGTTAAATGCAGTAGAAGGGTATTTCGTTTACCTTGGCTTCTCTTTAGCCTGGCTATAATGGCATGAATTTACTGTTCGCGGATGGCCTGAAAATGGCCACAGCCAACATGAACTTGTGCACCCTAAACTTTAAATTAATAAGCAAAAGAAGCAATAAGATTAGTAAAATACGATGAAAATGATTGGTGATGTGTAGAGTAGGAATCGGTTCATGCTCAGGCCTTGACGTCCTTTTAAACAGTGCATTTCCTTTATATTACGCTAACTAATTTGTTCGGTTTGTAATCATGTCCATCATAACGGATGTCAATATCAGTAGACCTTGATGGTTAGGACATAAGCCTTCCCTGAAAAAGTCTCATAAATCTTCACCAAAAGAATGATTTCATCAATGAAATTAAAGACCAAGCTGTGTTCTGTGCAGAATGCATCATGGGAAAAAACGATTTCCGTGAGATTGAGATATATTAATAATTTCCAAAGTATGTCATTGGCGGCAGGGATGCGGAGTCCTGTCATTTTGATAGTCCTTGGCATTTGTGCAAAGGGTGCGAGAGAAGAAAGGGAAAGAGATTGAAGAGGGTATTGTGGAAGTAAATTCTCCTGAGCAGGGCTCCAACAAGCTGCAAAAAAGTGACATTGCATTGCTCGATTAGAATGCGGTTTTCAAAGTATTGGATAAAATGAAATGGAACCTTTTTGCTGCGCTTGATAAGGAAGGTAGCCTATCAACACTGTAGTGCAAATGAATGCGCCTGTCTGAAGCCAACAAACCTGGAGAAATTTCTCTTGTCTAAAATTCAGAACATCCGTCAATACTGATGTAGACCTACATGGTACTTGTACTATGCACATTGTACTTTTGTAATGCTAAGCAATAAATCCACCCATCGTGATTCCGCAATTACTTCTCCTATGTTCATAAATCCAAGTTAGCACGGTCTTTGGGGTAGACTTCTTTAGGATGGGTACACTGCATCGGTTTCATAAGATCATCTGTTTACGAGCTAAAGTTTCCTATGATGAAAACCAGAGAGAGATAAGGAACTGACGTTGGCTGTCTCATGTAGGTGATTTCAGAGTTGTGAAGTTGTCTGTCAAGTTGCGACTTGTAGCATCTTTTTGCATTTTGCACAACTTCTAGCATATCTCACCCTTCTTTCTCTTATTTTCAAATTGATGATTTCATATCTGCGTTCGTATGTCGATATTGTTTGTCATGTTAGTCCATAGAACATGTGTTCATGGGTATCCTCATCAGATTTTGATATCATGTCGACACTTCGTCATCAGGTTTAACACTCATTGTTAACATACATTTTACGGCACATGTATCCTGTTTCTCTTTGAGTGATGGCAGGTAAAGCTTGACAAGTGGATGTTGTGAATACATGGTAGGCATAAAAGAAAACAGTGCATTCCGGTATAATCGGGACGGCTTTGAAGCGAGGATTTTCTCCTGCTTAAGCGGAGCAACCAATATTCGATATCTCATTTTAGCCTGAATAATGACTGTTGACCGTAAATTTTCGTTATTCTATTGATAGGTAACGCGTGTACATAGGCCTGACGGCTTATCCCACTGCCATCCGTTATAGGGTGTAGAAAAGCCGTATGTGGTATTGCATTATTCTGAATAGGAAGGTAACAGTGCAGTTACATTGATGTGTGTATGCTACATACACGTATGTATTTGCTAAAAAGGAGCTGTAAAAATACGGAGCAATAGTTGAAGCTTTTTGTTTTTTTTAGTCAATTCGGTGAATGGAAATCAAACTTCTATCCAAAGAAGAAAAAAATTGCCTGTAACAAAAAAATGCATTAGACTGCTTCACAGTCCGCCAAAAGAAAATTCAAATGGCAATAAATAGGACACCCTTTCCCTTCTCATTCCACTGCGACCAGTTGTCTTGGAGATAGCGAATGATTCTTTTGTTGCGTTACACTGCCACAGTGCATAAGAAAAAATAAGTGGCAAAGGAACATAAAATACGGTTTTGGTTGAAAACATGAGAGAAGAGAAAAATTACTTAATGCAGTTGTAGTCCTAGATCCAATTATCCACAGATACATTTGTATCGGTAGCCAGAACGATGTCTCTTGCAAGGTACGAGACCGAAAATGAGGACTTTCACAGAAAATGATGTACACTCTATGCCTACTAAGGATCTTTCACGTCTGCCGAGAGTTCTTAGTAAGCCCTCCTCTTCTTGTCAAAACAGGATCAAAAGGGAAAATTATAATGTTTAATTTTGGACGCAGATTTGCAGTTTTTGGTTAAAATAATTTTTTTATGTTTTCTCTGATTGAGCAAAAAAGCAGCTAAGCCCAGAGTCATAATTTTTGGCATGGAATGTCTACAGGTCATTTCCTTTCATGTTCATGCACCCCTGTGTATATTAAAGCTAGAACACACTTAGATTTGGGCAAGCACCAGGGCCTCTTAATTCCCCAAACACAAACAATTTTGAGCAACTTCACTATCCTCATTCAACACATTCTCACATACATTTGTCGATCAGAAGCATGATAATAGTACATACACAATGGGAAATGACCTGAAGACATTCTATGTCAAAAATTATGACTCTAGACTTACTACATGTACTTCTCAGTTGATAAGAGACGAGGGGAAGACTAAGAGAGCTAAGAGAAAGTTAAAAATTTCTCTTATTAAACTGTCCTTAGTTAACATTCTCAAGACAGAAGTTACTAAGAGAAAGAAAATTTCATTTTATCCAAAACTTCAATATGCGTCCCCATTGGATTTGACGTTTTTCTTGATCTCTGTTTTGACAGGGAAGTAGGAACTCACAAGAACAAGGCAGACGTGCAGATTTCGTAGTAGTGCATAGGGGTCGTACTTTCATTCTATGAAAGTCTCATTTTCGGCCTCGTTCCCTGCAGAAATTCATTCCGGCTGCCGGACTACAAGGTGTGACAATTTTAAGATACCCAGAATAGTATTCTAGCATTTTTAAAACGAGTTTCTTTTAATACCACGTGTGATAATAATATGAAAAGGAATGAAGTCCATATACGAACAAATGAAAACGTTCATTATTTAAAAATTTCTCAAAAATTGTGTCCCATCTTGAGCAATACACTTCGACATACGCGATGCTGCCATTGGTCGAAGTTATTGAAACGAAATCGTCTCTTGGGGATTGCATTTGTTATGACTTTAATACTTTATTAAAGGACAAAAAACATACGTTCCCCTCCCCGATGACAGGGTCCAGTGGTACAAGCAATAACCACAACAAGCAGCCCTTTAAAAGGGCAAGATTAGAAGGCGTTCACAGTTTCGTATTTGCAGCCGACAACTAGTTCGGTACTTGACAAAAGCAGCAGGCTCTGACTAAGACAACGGGAGAGAGAATTTGAGGAAGCGCGCTGGTCCGTCCCAGAGCCAGTTCGTGCGCTAGGCGTGTTGGTGCGTCTCGGACTTGTTCGGCACGCTTGCCCGCTCAATCAGCCACCCGCTTAAGAGAGGAATTACGCGGTTCTCGTCTCACGATACGCAAGATTATTGGAGCGTCCGAGCGCTCTTTTTTAAAAGTCGTTGAGAGGGGAACAATCGATGTCATCCCAGTGTTCTTTCGTTGCGGCGGATGGGTAAGCGCGCGCGGAGGAGTGGAAACTATCACTTGACCTTCGTTGCGGTATGTAAAAGTGATGACGCAGCAGATTAATTGAGGAAATGCGAATGCGTCTACAGCCATCCAACGCTCTTAAATGAATAAAAAATATTCAGCGTGAATTTTTACTTCAGAGTCAAAATCAGTGATCAGTAACAAAAACTTCACTGCAGCAACCCGGCTCGTAGAGGCTGTGGTTCCAAACTTGAGGGTATCGGATTGCTTGAAGGGATAGCAGATTTGGAATTGATTGGTAGGACATCGAAGGGCTTGAAGGGATCGTAGGTTTTGAGTGTAGCAGCATTCTTGAGTCAGTATGCCTGCCTTTATTTAGAGCATGCGGCGAGAAAGGCAGTTCGGCAACCACATTGTCTCGTCCTCGTATTGTGCTTGAATGTCCGAGGTCAAAGTCTTGAATTACTGAGACTCCATCTTAGGATCCTCATATTCCCTATCCTTCATTTTGTCCATATAAAAACACAATTGGGTTATGATAGGTAAGAACTGACAGTCCGAAACGCAGTTAGTACGTTCAAGTATACAGAAAAGTGTTTTAGCGCTGAGATCAAGCCATATGCTTCCTTTTTCTATATGTTTTGAATAACGTTTTTTTGGTGCCTATCAAATTTTTTTGTAAAAGTAAGGACACTGGGTGATCAACCTCGTTATGATTCCTGTGAATAAGATGGCTCCAACTCCTAAATCACTTGCATCTACAGTGAAGGGATAAACGGTTTTTTTCATATCAGGAGACCTTTAACACAGGAGGAGACGTTAATAACAAATCTTACTATTCTGGAATTGATTTTTTCGCATTCGTTCGTCCAGTCCATAGAAATTCAACCTTAGCACTGGTTAGGTAGTAAGTGGCGAAGCAACTTGAGAGAACAAAATTTCTACAAAATATGTCTGTTTAGAGAATCCAGCCATGCCTAATGAAAACGCCTTAACTCTCGTTTAGTTAGTTTAGGACGAGTGAAAGTTACAGATTGGAACTCAACTTTTGATTCAATAGGTTTAAGCTGAACCAATATCCTACTTCTGTGAGCCGAGGTTATTGAAAATAGTTGCTTTTCCAAACTAACACTTTTTTTCAAGTTTGATAGTAAGGTTGGCGGAATTTAGTCTAATCATCAAATTTTCGATTTGATTAACATGATTGTCCATGAGGAACTGTGGAAAATGACTAAATCATCAAGGTCAAGCAGCACAGACCTTCTAAGCCGTTAATAATTATGGCTAACAAGACGTTGGAAAGTAGCACTGAATTTCGCATTCCAAAGGCATGAACTCATTACTCGGTATTGCCAAAGACCATCAGGAGTGGCAAAGGCTGAACAACCGCTTGGGCTCTATCGGTTAACAGGTACTTGCCAAAAACCTTTCATTTAAATACCCAAGTTTTGAAATATATTGAGCATTACCGATCATGTCAATTACAGTCGTCTATTCTAGCCATAGGGTAAGATTATCAGGGTACAGTCCAGGATGCATTTAGTTTACGGTAGTCGGTACAGTAGCGACTTCGAAACAAACCATCACTCTTGGGCACAAGTATACCAGGGTGGGGGGGGGGGGGAAGACCCACTCACTTGTACTCGGCTCAATGATATCGTTTTCAATCATATACTGGATCTCTTGTTTTCATTAATTTCATTTTCTCGAAAATTTACTCTGTAAGGATGCTGTCGTATAGGTTTCGCGTTTGTTAGGGTATCGAACATCAGCATTTATCAGATTCGTGACTTTAGGCTGTTACTAAATAAGTCAGTTTGTATTTTTCTATCAATGAAAATGTGAAATGATATCACAAAATTTTTTTTTTATTAATCTTCAAGATGGGAGGATAAGTATCTAAGGTCGGCTCAGAAATGATATTGAACTTATCTAATTTCAGTTGGAGGAATTATGTCAGTTAAAATCCCTCTTTCGTCGTTGTGAGGTATATCAGTTATCTCGCTTTATGGCAAGGACAGACTTACTGGTTTTGGTTCAACTTTCCAAATCTCTATCGTGATACTTTTTTACAATATTGATGTGACAGACACGAGATTTCTTTTTTGCGATCGGGAGTTTCTACGACGTAATCGTAGATTGCTCAATTTCTGTATTTATAAGGCACGAGGGCCATAATATCGATCGCGCTTTGTCAATGGGTCTCCTTGAGATTGGGCAAATAAACCAATACTTTGTTCTCCCGGAGAAAAAACGTCTTTCGGAAGGAACTTTTGTCGTATCTGAATTTTCCATTTTCTTTTGTGATTCAGCAAGATTTTTACGCGCTAAGTCTCGGACTTCGTGAATTCGTCCTCCTAAAATCGGAAAAAGTATTCAAGTAAACTGCTTGATTCAGCCTATGGTCAGTTTTTAGTCCATGTTTCTCTTCTAAGCATTCTTCAATGGACCACGAACTTCGTGACCAAATAATAAATCCAAAAGGACTGAATTCCTAAAGATTCCTGGAACATCCCCTCTCTCGAGACAGCCAATAACAAAAAGCACTTAAAAGGGAACACCCTGGGGACTCCAATTTCGGTCATTTTCATGGCAATATGTTTCCCTTAGTCATATTCTTTTAAGGGGTTTTGGTGAAATTCGTTTCGAGAAGCTCCTTGAGACTGAGGGTGATTCGCACTAGAAATGAAATGAGTTATATTAAGCTCATATAAAACTTGCTTAAAGACATATTTCGATAGTAAAATTACTTCCTTGATCGCTTTGTACGGTTCTTGGTAAAACCAAAATAATAGAGAAAATATTTGATCATAAGCGTCTATCACTGTCCCTAGCATAGTAATGTTTCTCCACAGTGGAATAGCTTCTGAGAAAGCGTGTTCGCTGAGCACATAATAGTGAGCAAGTATTGAAAAACCAAACCGCGCGTTTTACATTTTGGCAGAGGGCCCTACACAGTCAATAATAACGCAACTTATAAAACGGCTCATCAAAAGGCCGGAATGGGTATTGGAGAGGTGCTTTATCGGGGTTTAGAAGTTTAGTTTGCCAACAATTTTGACAGGTATCACGCAACTTTTGCAATAATTAGAAACGTCTGACATAATCCTGGCCAAAAGAAGAGTTTCATTATTCGAAATCTTGTTTTTCTGACACCTAAATGTCCAGCCATGGATGATCATGTGCCAAAAACTGATTAATTTCTTTTTGCGATATGGAGGTAGGTACGACAATTTGATTAATTACTTTCCAGTCCTCATCAGCAGGTTGGCATCAATAGGACGCCTCTTGCGCACCAAACGTCTTCTTATATAGATAATAAACTTGGAACTTTCTCAGTGTCTGCAGTTCAGCTTGTTGAGTAATAACTTCTGTAAACTGTTATCGGACTTTTGATCCTTGATTGAGTCTCGCGATCTAGTTTTTGGGTGTTCGGGAATCATTTTCAAGAACACTGGACACCTTTTTAGTTCTTTGACATCGGTGTCAAATAAAAACGTTTCACTGAGATCAATTTGGTCATTATTGTTTACAATTTCTTTTGCCATTATATCTTGTGACAGCGGCAATGCTGGGAATTAAATTTCGTCAGTTACTGTAACATCTACCTGGTCTGTCTGTCATAATTGGCCGTAATAAAACACACTAGCTTCCCATGAGATCATTACCGAGTAACAAATGCATTCCTGAATTGGTAACTCTTGATATCAACCGACTTTTATTCGATCCATTGATAGATCAGATTTCACGTGCAGTTTGTGCAGAGGCAATGAAACGCGCCCGTAAACCTTTTATGGGAACTGTTGACTGAAGGAAAGTATTATCGGACACAGGAACAACTATTCAACAAGTAATGACTGATAAGCAGGTGAGTCTCGCCATATTCTTTATTGGGAATTTGACTATTGTGTGTCAATACTTGGAACCCCAAACGTGGTAAGGCTTTTTCACCTTGACTCAATTAAAATTCCTCACTACTTTTTTGATCACTTGTAATTCCTTAGCATCTTTCGGATTCTGGAAATTCGAGTACTTTTTATTATGATCTAGTTATTGTAACTTGCAACTTGTTTACTGGAAGATCTTTTTCTTAAATTGAGAAACCCAACAATCAGTTACTCGGTGACTTTCTTTTTGCAATATTTGCATTCTATTTGCTTTTCCTATTCAGTTTCTTTATATCACTCACATCAGGGTTGGTGGTGATGTTAAATAATTCGTGTTCCCCTTTATTGAAAAATTTTCGGGGGGCTTCTGGTGCTATTTGTGAGTCAGAATCTTACTGATCTGCCGCTTCTTTGGGGCAGCCTTGCAGTACTATGTTAAATTTCTCTCACTTTTGGAAGATACGCTTTGATGTTGGTTCCAGTCAATTTTTGAACTGCTCTTATAAGGATAATCTGTCTTTTTTAAAGAATCAATCTGTTTGATACATTGCTGAAGAGCTCCATTTATCAAATAAGAATTTCTTGCTCTTTTGCGAAAAAAAAAAATAAATAAAAAAAAATTCGAGAGTAAATACAATCCTACATCTTTTCTTTTGTTTCTGGAGTTTTGACGATAGGCTTCAGGCGAACCTTTTTGTAAGATTGTAGTATCCTCTAATTTTACGACATCAGAATCTTTGCGCTGAAATCGTGACAACGCAACGTTTAGACTTTTTGAGCCTTTTCCAGTGAGAGCTGTCGTAGCAATAAGGGCCATTTTTCCTATTTGGCCATTTTGAAGCAATAGCTACACAGTTCACAAAATTGTGGGAAAAAAATATTTTCAACGTTCATTTTCGTTAAATTTGGAACTATCGGAATTTGTGTAGAAAATCTCTACATCAGAATTATCTTTAGAAGCGCACCCCTATTACCGTATCTCGCGTCGCGCCCCCTCGAGTCTGCCCAGTTTTTCCAATGTTAATTGTGCTGCATTTTCATTTCCTCAAGTTTCAATTTAAACTATTGCTCAATACGAATTTTTTCGAAGTTCAAGAATATGCCTTTCTTTTTGCTTTGATCTGAATTTAGTAGTGCTACTGTTTTCTGAAATTTGTTTTCGCCAAATATTGAAATGAGTCATTTTTTTAGCGGTTATAATCATGTCTTTGCGCATCCGGATACGGTTATTCAAATGTCAAATGGTTTACTAATTCTATTAATCGAGCCTTAGTACAAGACTAAGCTCATCGATAGTAGGATTTTTTTCTTGAATTTGTGTTTGGATTATACTCTTCAACAGAACCCATTTTTTTAAGGATGGTTTAGTTTTAAAAATACACTTAGAGCGAGAGGGGAGGGGAATTTTATTTAAGTAGTTACACACTTGACGCATCTGACGATATGGATTAAATGTTGTTTTAACTTTAAATACTAATAGTATTTAATAATAACTCTAACTCCAGAAACATTATGGACTGAAAACTTTACGCTTACTCAAACACTACCACGCTCAGGACTATCGATCCTTTACCGGCCCTGAGCCCCCAATTAT